>CAJNIZ010044399.1:38368-50385 GCA_905231905.1 Symbiodinium pilosum
TGGAGAACCGCTACTAGAATTTAGAACAACATCCATATCTACCCCAATAATGGAGAATCAAATGGACGATTCAATGGAAAATGAACTGGAAACTACTTTTCAGGGTTTAGGGGATTACATTGGGTTACATAGGGATAATGGACGAACACAATGAAAACTACTATTTAGAGTTTAGGGCTTATGATTTTGGGTTTTGGGCCTCAGGGTTTTGTATTGAGGCCCATTCTGGGGTTCCATTCAAATTAAGGTCCGGTTGGGCTCTAGGGGTTATGAGGGTTCATGGCCATTTGCGCTAAGCCCTATCAATCCTAAATTTGGAAACGATAAATAATCACTGCGCGATTGGCAGCTCAGGAAGTTCCGAACTGGTCGCGAATTCGTTGGGGTCCAAGCGACAGACAAGGTTTAGGGTTAAAAGTTCGGGGTGCAGTGCCTAGGCTTAAATGTTGAAGGTTACCTGGGGCATGGGATGTTGGGAGCTCCTTGAATGGAGAGACTCCTTTATATTAGATCATCCAAAGCGATATAGGCTGCTTACAGGATCCCTCAAGAAGTGTGCCCCCAATTATCGGAAGTCCACGTGCAGAGGCTAAAAGCCCTCGTTTGCAGGAAGTTGCTAGATGTCCTGCATGATCATCTCTTGCGAGAGTTTGTGCGTGTCGGAAGGCTGTCAGTGAAGTACTGTGGTTAACATACAGGATTCACATGCACCCAATTACCTGAGTTGAAAGAGATTTCAAGGAATTGACTCTCTAACCGCACATTGGCTGACTCTGTTGAAAGCCGTTATTGTGAAGAGGCCCTTCATAAAGATTTCTGGAGAAGCGGTACCCTTAGGGCCTTAGGGAACTCTGGGGGTTTCCATCACTAGAGGTTTAGAGTTTAGAGTTCAGATGAGGCGATTGCGAGAGGCTATCGTATGACGGGGATCAGGCACAAAGGGCCGCAGAAGTCTAGCATAGCCATGAAGTAGGGTTTAGGGTTCAGAACTTCTTGAAGATACTGCTACCTAGACCCTAAGGCGTACACTCACAACCCTACAGTCCCCCTTAAGTAGATAGAATATGGGGTATATGGGGATCCTACTATAATATCCCCAAAGCCATATTCTATCTACTTAAGCGGGGCTATACGTCCTACAGGATGACGTCGACAAGGCAATGTGGAAGATGAGAAACGTTAAATCAGGCCTTGCTGACGGGGGTGAGGGGGAATCACGGACAAACGAAGGGAAATCAACATGGAAACTGGGCATATATACGAGCCGAAAGAAATACCGACATTATGACGGTGTATGTTTGTCCTATATCATCATTGCATATCTTTAGATTTATATAGCTATAGTAATCTGTACCTAAAGTTGGACGTGAACAGGATGTTGGCAACCATTCAGGCTTCCATACACCACAGTCCCCATCAACCCTCCCCCAAGTTAAGCCCAGTTGACATTTCATGTTCCATGTTCTTTTCCATTTGACGCTCCAGGATTGGGGTACCATCCCCGAAAAACCGAAACCTCACATTCCTAACCCTAAACCCGCAACCCATTAGGCAGCCTCAGAGATGGGTTCAGTGGTGGAGTTCACCTCAGCCTTCACGCGGAGGAGAGAGGAGGTCGGGGTTTCAGCTTAGGGTTAAGAGTGATTTTGTTTAGGTTTGGGGCTGAGGGTTTAGGGTTTAGAGCTTGGGGTTTAGCGTTTAAGGTTTCGGGCCGCTGAAGCCAGGATTTTCTGGACCGTGCAATGTAATTCCCTTCATGGTTTGCAATGGTCTTGTGGTTAGGTTCGACATACAACCCTTCAGAAAAGTACTACACTGGAGGGTCTAGGTGGCGGGTTGGGGTGGAGGGCTGAGGCTTCAGGTTCAATAGGGCTTAAACCCTAAACCCCTCATATTTGCTTAAGGTTCGAGGGGCAGGTTTGAGGTTTCAGTGTCACAAGGTTTTGGGATGTTTTGGGCCTGATTAATGTCCAGAAATGAGTTTATACCACCGTGTATATGCTGTGAGGCAGTGGGGGATAAGGAAAATCATTTGTATATACACACACCCACACCCTCCCCCCCAAAAAAAAACTCCACACCCGCAACCGTGTAATGAGTTATTGCCTGACCATGAAGTTAATGTAGGGGCCTGAATGATTACCAATACTAAATTATGCCCCCAGGTTCCTTGTATAACCCTACACCCTGAACCCTAAACTAATGAAAGTAGGAACTATCTAGGCTCTGACAGTATTCCTGCATCTTCCGCTGCGTTGGCGCAGCTGAACCCTAAACCCTAGACCCCAAACCCAGCAACCCATGATATGTAAATCAGGCCGAGGAAAATCTATCGCAAAGCAACTGAAGCCGTCCCTCAAACTCACCCCACCGAAAAAAGGGCAAGTATGCGTTAGGGCTTGGCTTTTAGGGCTTAGGGCTTGCCCTAAACCCTATAACCCTTAGGCTTTAGCTTCTAGGGTTTGGGGTGTAGGGTTTAGGGTGCTGGGCTGAGGATGAAGGTTTAGGGGTCAGTTCAGCGTATAGGCATCTTGAATGGTGGTTGCAAGGGACTGGAGCCACCTTCCTTTACATCCTGACACCTAAGCTATAGTCTAAACTCCTTAATGGGGGTTATATAGGGGATTCTCCAGGGGGACTACTATAAAAGGCTTATTCTAGGAGTTTAGACTATAGCTCACATGATAATGACAAGAAGCAAGCCGTGCTTTCAGAAGTTTCAGCAGCGAGTATGCAACAGAGAGCGGGGACCTCGGTAGATGTAGAGAATCTTGCCTCGCGCGTTAGGTATCCAAAGTAGGAGAAGATCTCCCGGTTCGCGGCCAGGACATCCAGAGGCATCTCTGTGTAAGTGAGCCCCATACCCTAAACCCTAAACCCTAAACCCCATACTCTAAACCCTAAACCCTAAACCCTAAACTATTCGACTGACCTTTCAGGATCACGGCTCAGGTTCCTACAGCCTAAACCCTAAACTCTAGGGAATCCTTTGGAGTTAGCCACCTCAAGTAGGCTTCCTTGAAAAAAACGTCGTAAGGAAAGGGATAAGCAAGGGCCCGGCGTTTCTAGGAAAACTTCTCTTGGGGCTTAGAGTGTAGAACCCTAAGCCCTAAACCCTAAACCCTAAGCCCTAATAAATAAACCCTAAGCCCTAATCCCTAAGCCTAAACCCGAAGCCCTAATCCCTAAACCCTAAGCCCTAATCCCTTAACCCTAATCCCTAATCCCGAAGCCCTATACCAAAGAGCCTTAGACTTGTCCATTTTCAGAATCACTGCTCAGCTTTGCTACGGAGGCACAGCCACGATCCGCGGCGAGAATGTCACCTGATTTAGATTATGGGACGTTTAGGGTTTAGGGCTTAGGGAGATTTAGGGGTTTACTTCCCCCCAAACTAAGATTGAACCTTAAAAGTGGGCCTACATCGACTACTGTGACTACTGTCCTTACAAGGGGAGGCTTGACAGGGTTCCGTGTTTGAGATACTCAAGCAAGGTCAAGCTTTCGCTGTCTTGCGGGTTTACTTAGGCGTTGATGCGGTAGTCTCCCAGAATAAGGGGACCCCAATATAGACCCCAAAATACCGTGATCTTTTTCATG
This sequence comes from Symbiodinium pilosum, assembly GCA_905231905.1. Classification (NCBI taxonomy): domain Eukaryota; class Dinophyceae; order Suessiales; family Symbiodiniaceae; genus Symbiodinium; species Symbiodinium pilosum. The sequence goes on from CAJNIZ010044399.1 coordinate 41,969, forward strand.
GGGATCCCAAAACAGGACCCGTAATTTTCGGGAACCCCATGTGGGGTGGGGTAGAAAACTCGTTGTGGGTAGGATGCCATGGCAGCATAGGAGGGGCACAAATCTCAAGCTGTCAACCACAAGCTTAAAGGTCAGGTCAAGGGTTGAACTCTAGATGCTAATCTGTCTAGGCAGTTGGTAGCCTCCGAGGGCCTGCTCTAGGTAGGAAGCAAGCGAATCAGACATAGCTCTTTATGAGTTGCTGTCATGTTACCTGTTGCCACGACAGTATTTGAGGCGGCCACGAGGTGGCCTATGGTAGGTAACTGGATTTAAGGGCTGGCATATTTCCACTAGGGCACCCCATGCCCATCGGCGGCATAAGAAGTGTTAACGGCAAACCCGTTTATTTCCTAAGTGTCCCTAAAGTATTGAATCTCCCTTATGTGGGTCCCTAAAGGTCCAAGGACCCAAATCATGGGGTTTTCAAGCCCAAATACCATTAGTAGTCCAGTGTTTGGGCCCTAAAGCCCTATTATTTGGGTCCTCGGAACCTTAGGGAACCCATACTCTCCTTGCTTCCCTTGTAATCTCCTATCTCCAGGATTCCAGAGGGTATACCTCCCATTTCGAGAAATCCCATATGGGCTCAGTACATAACACGTTATTTGTTGTAGGGAACCATGTTTCGTGATAAGTTCACAGACAGCATTAAGGCATCGCGATTCCTTAGGAGAGCCCTCGAATCAACAGGGGCCATAATTTTGGAAAGCTACCGTGCTGTCCTCTCCGAGTGGATGGAATTCAGGGATGTATTTGGTGGTCCCCCCCACCCATTGCCAGTGGTAGATCAAAAGTATGCAGGGACTTTAAACGTCTCACTATGGTTCCTTTGGTGGTTGAGGGGAAAACAAGTTTGCTGTCCTCCTCTTTTTTGTGCTATTTGCTTAACGCAGGGGGGGTGTCCATTTTTTACCTTCGGGCCCAATACAGGTATTACTGGTAGGCTTAGAGCCCAAGGGTAAGAAAAGTGATTGCCCTCAAGCATTCCCTCACCTGCTCTACCCTAGGAGTATTGACCTGGCTGATGAAGTTCTGGTCTTCAGGAAACCCCCGAAGGTTTTCTTCCCTCTTGGGGTTGCATTCGGTCGGAAGGACCTCAGGACTTACGGATTGGGCTTGGGTTCAGGGTGCAATGGTCAGTGTTTTGGGTTTAGGGTGAAGAGCACAGTGGCATTTGGCTGCCTAGCTGGTTTTCCGTGCGTACAACATTAAGCCCACATACCCAGCTTAGCTATCATTCACTCCCGAAGTTGGCAAACGCCACAAAACTATAGCTGAATGGTGCGGTACTGTAAACTCCAAACTCTCAAGCGCGAGACTCAGCTGCGGCACTAGGTATGCAAAAGCCCGAGTTATGACACCAGGTAATGTTCTATAGTCCCTCATCTGTACTCATATTATATTTCGAACTCATGTTTCGCTGTAGTCTCAACTCCTAGTATCCCCGTGAATAAGGAATAGAATAATCTCCTACATACTCCCCCGTATACCCCCCGTATACCCACCTTTTTTAGGAGTTTGGACTATAGCTCACATGCCCTGACCGAAATGGTGTAAATTCCCGAATATCTTCTCTACAAGAGAGCTGAGGTTGGATTTCATGCTCCATTAGGGTTTAGGGTTTGGGGTAGTCTAAACTCCTTAAAGGGGCGTGTATAGGGGAGCATATGATCCCCTTTTACTTAGGGTTTAGGGTTTAAGGGGCTACATTCCCTAAAGGGGGGGGGGAATATATGGGGGAGCATTATAGATTAAACCCCTAAACCCTAAAACCCTAAACCCCTTTGGGTACATGGACCTGCCCAGGTACGGCACATTGGACCTCTGACATGTGCAAGGCCGACCGATGCAATGGGCTGTTCGCTTGCTGACTGTTGCTTACTGGTGCTTCAGGAAGGTTTAGGGTTCCCTAACCCTAAACCCTTCCCTAAACGGGAGTGGATCCCTATGATAATCCTTATATAATCCCCGTAGGGTGCATACTAAAAATCGGCGTGACCCTAAGTGTCCTACACCTTGGGAACTCTGGTCCTCCAGCATACTAACGTCATCCAGGATTTTCAGTATCCATTACACCCTAAACCCTAAACCCTATCATAATGGTACTTATATTCACTCCCTCCACTCCCCCTTAAGCACAAGAGTGAAACATGAAATCGAAAAAATGGGAACTAAGGCTTATATGGGTACATACATGGGGGTGTCCCAAACTTATGGGTACCATTTCTGGGGGGTCCCAGAATAAGGACTACAGCAGTTTGGGGTCTATACTGGGCTCCCCGTGTTTTGAGAAACATATATATATATATATATATGGTATGCATATATATATATGGTATGTATATATATATATATGAATGAATGTTTGTAGGGTGCAGTTGGAAGCAAGAAATGCTGGAATGGTAAAAGGGAAGGGAGCAAGGAACTTGCAAGAATGATATATAGTTATATTAGGGGATCCGTTGCTCCTGAACCGTAAACCCCAAATTTCCTACTGCCAACTAGTAAGTTGGTAGATGTCGTCTTGATGGTCTATCCGCCTAGCCATCGTACATATTTTGCGCTTAAGGTATTATAGTCACCGTTAAGTAGATAGAATAATGGGAATTTGGAGATCTTATTATAATATACCCAAAGCCATATTCTATCTACTTAAGGGGGACTATAAAGGTATACGTTCGGCATTTAATTAGGGCTTATAGGGTCTGGTGTTTGAGTCGCGGAGTTTGCTTTGGATGCTCGTGCCCAGGGTCTTTTGGATTTCGGTTTGGGGCCTCAAGGCAGTCGGTTTTCTTTCCACAGAATTCTCCAGTATCCCTAGATCCCATATGAACCCTACATATCCCCTAGACCCTAAACCTCCTACATGTCCCCACGCCCTTTCAGGGAACCACCCCACATAAACCCCACATATCCACTATAAACCCTAAACCCCATGCCTCCTACATCTCGGGATGCCCCGGCTTGGGGTTTAGGATTTCGAGTTTAGAGTTTTTAGGGTGTAGGGTTTAGGATTTGGGGTTTAGGTTTAGGGTTTAGGATTTCGGGTTTAGGTTTTAGTGTGTAGGGTTTAGGATTTCGGGTTTAGGTTTTACGGTGGGCGCCAATAATGGAGAACCACATGGATAAAAAAGAAAGGCAAATGGAAACTGCGGTTACATAGGGATTTGCTAGGCATGGCGCTTTAGCTAAAATAAGGGCCTTGTAGTTATCATATGACTGATAATACTTTTGTTAGATGGATTGGGCACCTAAAGCCCACTTATCGGTTTCAAGACTAGACTAGACGTTGATTTCAACATCTTTTACCATAGAATTTGTGGTAGATTATCCTAAACCCCCTTATTCCCCGTCTGGATACAGAAGAACCTATACAAGCTACGCTAAGCTTTACTGTAGTTCTGGCACGATGTTTGGTGGATACCAAACAGCTCCTGAGGTGTAAGTCGGAGAGCAGAATTCTGAGGAGCCGTCGTAATGTCAGGGGAACAAAGGGCGTAAATGTGGTAGTGCCCAGGGCCATCAGGCGGTGTAATGCGCGGGCCCAAATAATTGCCAATCTTGCAGGTCCAGATTCCTTGTACTTGTAATGGGGGGAGGGGGGCCATTTGAATAATATTAGTACTCGTAATAATTTTGGCTTCCCCACAAAAGATAACCGCCAAGAACTACAACGCTCCAGTTTGCATTTCATTTTGCTTGTTATTTTCCGTTGATAATGGAAAATGAAATGGAAACTATAGGGATAATAGGTGTTATATTGGGAGTTATACTGGGATAATAGAAAATAAAATGGAAACTACTCGATCTGCTTCATCAGGCGAAGCAGCGACTAAATTCATGGGACAGCACCGTCCGCCTTAACGCTTAGTGGGTTTAGCTGTTATGGGCTCCAAGGGTTGATGGGGTTGAGGGTTTTGGGGCAAGTGCCCTCCAGTTATGATTCATGGAGTAAACCCTAAACCCTAAATAGGGTTAAGGTGTCAGGTTTTCAGGGCTCAGGGCTTACGACTGTTTACAGCTTAGCTTCCTTTAGCCCCAAGCCCGAAGCCGCGTGGCTGCATCAAGTCTTACAGCCCCTCTTCAGTAGATAGGGTTTAGGGTTTAGGGTTTAGGGTTTAGGGTTGTATATTATTGGGCTTATATAGGGATAGTGGAGAAGAAATTGGAAGCTATAGAAATTGGAATCGGGTATATGTTGGGGTTATAGTCCCTCCTAAGTAGAAAGAATATAGGGTATATGGGGCTCTTGTTGTAATATACCCAAAGCCATATTCTATCTACTTAAGGCGGACTATAAACCCCAAACCCTAAACCACGTTGTGAGTTTGGGGACCACCTTTCAAAGTGCCGTGTTTTTTTTGCTGACGGAATCCGCATGCAGTCCTTACAGAAAATTGAAATGTTGCGTACTACACCTCACATGTGGGGTTTAGGGAACATCGAGATATTTAGGGTTTAGGGTTTCCACAGATGATGCGTCACAGCAAATGGGGGCTCTATATTGGGGTTCCCCAATTCATGGAGACTAACATGTTATATGCTCACTGTTTTGACTTCCAATTCGCAACAGGGTTTGTGTAAGGAGTGTTTCACCATAGCTGGTATGTGCGTGCGAGATGAGTTGGAGCACGCCTGTCCGACTCTTTTGCAAAAATCACGAGGCACAGTTCTGAGGTTCGCCAGGAATCTTCAGCTGCAGCGGTGCTAATTGGCCTACTTTGTATGTGGCGTCATTCAGGTTTTAGTAAAGACTTCGATTGTACCTCCTGTGAAGACGTTCTTTATTTGATTCTACAATGTACCTCGCCGTAGGAGTAGGTCAAATCCAACACTTGCAGAGGGATTCTGCCAAGGAGTCTCCTTCTTGCAGTTTCGATCCATGGTTTGCATCAGACGGGAAAACTCCTGGACCCAGAGCCCGCAACCTCTCAACTGACAAACGCATCAGGCAAAGGCCTAAGGCGTTCAGGGTTGAGGGCTTAGAAAAAACGTCAAGCCTGTATGAGGACTTCCCCCAAAAAACATCATAATACGGGTCCCTATGGTCGGGCTCCCGTTACATTACAGGTCCCTATATGATTTTTCCAATCTCTGGGTTGCTGTTAAGGAACTTGAAGTAAGTTCCTACAAGTTACTATATATCCATATTATGGTGACTGACCTCAAGCTACTTATCAGCAACCCAGTTTGGGGAACAGTACTTTCGGCCAAGCCCCATATCTTTCGTCCTGCATCTGCCTTGCGTTCGGTTCGCCGGGTTCTTGAACTGGAAGGCAATGAGGTACCTTTGAGGGGGGGGTTATAGGGGTTATGTTGCGACATATTTTAGGGTTTAGGGATCAGGGATCAGGGGCATAGAGGTCCAACTAGTGTGACCTTTTTTCGCCTTCAGTTACATGCGCCAGAGCTTCGAAGAAACTAAACGAGACTGCCAAATTTTGCCGTTCCTAGAATAACGTTGTTTTCCTGACCGTAGGAAGGGGTCACGCATTCGGAGAAATTCCACTGAGTATGTTGATTCATACACACATCTTCCTGACACTTCGCCTACCAATAGGTTCAATCTAACTTACGCTTTTCAGATGCATTGAAAACCAATCCTGTAAAGCCTGTGCATGCCAGGTCTTCCGGATTCGGCTCCTAGTGGTAGTTCTCTATGCATATGCCCATCCACCCCTGAAGCCCGCAAACCATCAACCCCAAGCACCCACCAGTAACCCTCGAAGAGTCTAATTCTCGAAATGGGGGACGCCTAGTGCGGCACGTCACTAAAATGCTACCGTTCCCTGTGCCATTTCTAGTTCGCGCGGTCTCGCACGCTGGTCATTGTTTAACGAAGTACTATTTTGCTTCTATTTTTTGGGATAAATGGTGGGGTTGGATTTTTTGCTGTTGGAGTCCTGGGCTTGCATGCCAAAGGCCTTCTCAGCTTCCAATATACGCGGACTACATTGAGCCTTCCAGCTGGCTGTGTACTTGCTTATAAGATGCAGAACCGATGCGGTATAATCCTGCTAAAAGATGCTGTGGGGGGGCAATGCATGGTAAACCGAAATCTCTCGAAGCGTAAACCGCTGCAAGAACACGCCTACACCTTGTCTTAGCGAAGGCTGCAAGTTGCGCATTGCTTCCTGTTTGAACATTCGGACATTCAGGGTCAGCGTGTGCGGGCCTCAAGATTCTTCATGCAAATCTCCATTCCCAATATCGAGCCTTTCAGGTGGGTATCCCTGCGGGGTGGTGTTGGACTTTATCAGGTTTCCTTCTCAAAGCCTTTCAAACGCCCAGACAGGATACATCAAAAACAATTGCATAGCTTCGAACAGTTGCGTGCCGATTCAGAGGAGTCATCGAAGAACACAGCTGTAATTTTGGCGCTCGTCCGCCTCAGTTGCTGCGTTTGCAGCAAGCATGGCGTTTCATGTGGAGTTTGTAGGAAGCCTGCCGCGACGGAGGAGGTGGCGCAGAGCATCACGCGCATGTTCCAGCATTGAGACAGAGCCATTGCGATCCAAAGTGTGCGTCCAACAGAATGCTTTGCAATCGGTAAAATCTAGAAGTTGGCCTCTCTGGTCCAAATGCATGCCCAGCGACTGCTGACGCCAATACAGTGCAGCGCATGCACCTCATGCTTACTTAGGCATACAGACGACTCTGTTCTTTTATGGCTTTGGCTCGGTTAGAAAGTTTGTATGATAAGTATTGCGTCGCCTTTGCCAGCTTGCCCCTTCAAAGACTTTAGCTTGCGTGTGCAAATTTACATCATCACGCGCAGGTCAACATTAAGACGGCGGAACCAGCAGCGCGCTGGCATTCAAGGCTGACATTGGGTCGAGCTGTGGGTGTGTTCTTTTGTCATGGAATTGAGAAGCTTCCCCTACAATCTGCCCAACGTTTTTGTTTCCAGTTTCGGTCCCTCTTTCTCCCTTTTTTTATCTCCGTGTCTCAAGGTCGTACTGAGGCTCTGCTGGATGCTGGAGCAGCTCACAGTCAGATTTCTTGCAATTCATCAAAGACTGCTTGTAAAAAATACAGAACGTCGTTTTTCAGAGTTCAAGACACGGAGACTTTTTCCAGAGCAAATTCCGTTAGCCGTGGAAATTCCCTTCAACACTGCTTTCACACAAGCTGACACATCAATACCGCGGGCATCTGCGGCACATTACAAGCGTCGTGATTCATGACAAGCTGAGATTCAAAAAAGGTAGTCTTGATGACAACAGACTCCAAGCTTTCCAAGCCAGCAAGGCCATCCAGATCGCCTCCATAGAGTGAAAACGTTGTATCATGTTAAAGTTACGCAAGGGTATCCATAGGTTTGTTTGCGTTGACTTTTTTCCTTATCTCTAAGGCTACTTTCCCGTTTATCCCCATGCACGCTTCACAGCCTTTTCCCTTGGATACCCCGGACATCGAAAGGTTTTAGGGTAAACCCCTAGTCTGCGGCAGCTTCGGCGGAAGCTTTCATGAGGGCCAGACTACGTTTCAGTCCATTTCTTTCCCGAAGCCGTCTTTCCACCCGATCCCCATACAATCCTTGTATACTCCGTTTATAGAATCCTCCCATTAGAGGGAACATAAAGCATAAGATTCAAACCGTAAACCCTATATGAACTATAGTCTAAACTCCTAGTATGCCCCTTGATACCCCCTATAGTAGTCCCCCATATAATCCCGTATATAACCTGCTTGAAGGAGTTTAGACTATAGCTCATATGAGTTCCAAAGGCCAAAGACATCCTAAGCCCTCATCCGTCAACCCGAAACGTCCTGGAGTTTTCTGCAGGTGAATGGGACCGGACGACATGGGCAGGGCGTGCGAGGACAGTTTGGGCTTTCAAGGCTCAGGGTTTTAATTTGGATTTCAGGGTGAGTTCTGGGGTGTAGAGGGTTTAGGGTTGAAAAGTTAATTTGAGTGACAAAGACAGAATGACTTGGCATGGTTTTCCCCTTATTACGACGTTCTGTAGCAGGGTGTAGGTCTGAGCACACCCCCTAGCCGCCAAAGCTGCTCAACTCAACTATTGCTCATCTGCTTATAATGTATTGGTACTACACGGTCAGTGTTCCTTATGACAAACCGAAACCCCAAACTCTTAATCCCCCCCTGCCCGCCAAGAGTCACGAATCTACCTTGAAAGATTTCCTCCCCCACCTCTTAGGGACACCCCACCTCCTCTTGAAAATTAATGAACCCACAAAAGGAGGGCTGGGTTGCCGGTAGGGTGGGCGGGGTCTTGCAGGGGGCGGTAATATAACGCACACGCTTAACCTTGAAATAGGGGTTGGGGAATCCTAGGTTTATATTGGGATTATATAGGGATTATAGGGTATATATTGGGGTTATATAGGGATAATGGAGAAGACAATGG
>CAJNIZ010044400.1:5213-36319 GCA_905231905.1 Symbiodinium pilosum
TCGACACTAAAAAGGATGCCCACTCTACCCCGCCCCCCATCAGAACAGTAAAAAATGAGAGTATGGAAAATTCAGCTGTCTGTAGATCTTGCAGTCCCAAGTGACCCCGCAGCTTCACCAAAAAAACATTTATGTTGCATCGACGTTTTGAGGTAACAACCACAAAGGCGCCTTTGCTAAGGATGTAGCTTGCAGACGTTGGCTGCCTGCTGTTTGTCCATTGGTCTCAAGACAATGCTCGAGTACACCGCCCGCACAGGAGTCATGTTTTGAGGTGGGAGCGTTTCTCACACGATTCGCCATGCTCCCCGATCAACTCTGACTTGAGGGACAAGACCCCAAGTGACTGGAGAGGCGCGGCTTCCAGCCCAGAGGCAAAACCCATCCCAGAGCACGTCCTGGAAGGAGGCATCCACATCATCACATTGCCGAATACGGGGGAAGATAACATACAAATAGCAGGGCTGACCCCCAAAAAGCGGACAATGGTCCAGAATGGTCCAGAAGACTTCTCTGTATGGTCTTGGCAAGGACCTCGTCCGGGTGAAAAGGACTGTTGAAAGACGGGAATCAGGACCTTGGAAACCTCCAGGATGAAAAAGCTCAAGGCGGGGGGTTTCCCGCCTCCATCTCTCAACTGGTCGGCTCTTGAAGGCACGCGTGATCTACACCATGTCATCCAGACGGTCCAGCTGCCTCGCTAACGGGAGGCAAAAGGGACAGTCGCAAGCCAAGCCGCTTCGCACAGCCAAAGGGGTGGTTGCGGCGGAAACAACATGGGGGTCCGCCCTGCTCCTCCTTGCAGCGCTTAGCGGCTGCTGCCGAAATGGCCTTCGCCAGCTTCAGCATCAAGTCCTCTGAGTCAGCTTGTATCACCTTGGCGTAGACGGGTCATGACACCGGAGACCATCCCAGTGTAGGCGTGATAGACCTTTGAGTGATCTGTCCTAAGCAGCACTGGTCGGAGCTGACGATGCTGTATCCCAGCGAAACGATCCATTCTGTGGACGAGATAGAAAAGTACCTCCACGCATTGGGGTCCCGGAGCATTCTGCTAGGGCCTCAAGGTGCTCAAGAAAGTCTGCTATGTGCTGGGCTCGTGTATCGGCCCGGTCAATTGCGGATTTTGCTGCTAAAACTTCACGCCACCTCTCCAAACCTGCAAGGGGGCTTCGCTGGACCTGTCTCTCCGAAGGGGCCCTGCTGGTTGTGGAACTGGTCATGTCATCTCAGTTCCCTGGGTCTAATCTTGTTCCTGCGTAACTTGGCTGGGTCAAATGGGCTGTTTGCCCTGAGCTAATTATGGACCTGGCAGCACATTCCAGTTTTTGCAGGGCCAACGGCAGACACAACAGGGCGGCAAGTAAAGATTGTTGGGGGTGGGCGATCAACACTTTCACAATGGACAGCATCCGAACACTAGAGCCAAGTGATTTCTTTCGCCTTGAAGTTTGCAAGCTTCTGCAAGCGCGCAAGGTCCGAGAACAACACAAAAATTGCATCAGCTTGCGCAGACTGACTCACTCCATCGCGCTTTTGGCACAGGGGTCTGTGGCTGTGGTCTGTCTGCATCTGAGGACCGGGCATCACCAGTTTTGTCGACACCCAAGTCTCGAAGAAGCACTTCCTCACACAACTGCTACTCTGCATTGCCATATCATACAAACTCAAAGCTGAGCGCCGAGCCCTCATCTGTGACACAAAAACATCTACATCCACGTTCATGTCAAAAAGCAAGTCAACCTTGTTAAGTACCACGTTCACCTGCGAGCCAGGCTTGTTGCAAAGGGCTTGAACCATGGCAAATGTATGGACAACGGAAGCCCTCAACCTACACTCAGTTGGTTCCGCGGATCTCTGTATACAGGAGATGACTACCTCTTGCGAACGGGGAAAGAGGAAATGTCAAGATTTCAGAGTTCGTCAGCCTTGCTTAGTGTTGCGGAAGAGCGTTGTCTCTGAAATGGATCCTGCTGACTCGGAGCGATGCACTTTGGCCTGACAGCATGACCCTTGACTGTTTAGACCCATCATTCCTTCACATGTCTTCACATGGGTTTCCTGAGAGGCTTGTCATCTTGATAACTTGGCTGTTCACTCCTGACATTGAGTTTTCACCCCCTTGGAGCCAGTCTGTTTAGCTACCATTGCCTTGCTGTGCGCTTTTCAACATTTGTCCTCCAATCTGGATGCTGTGAGATGGCATTGCTCGAGACAGATGAAAATCCCCCGAGGGCGCGTTTAAATCTAGGTTCGGCGACTACGGTTCTAGCAGTGTGGGTGGGATCGGCTCCTTTTTTTTTCAGGGGTGGCAGGGCGGGTCCGCATGGTCGGCAGGGTTCCGCACAGGCTGGCAGGCAGGGGGCCGATGAAGGTTCCGCCTGGGCGCCAGGCCGAAAACACGGGTGCGCTTTTGTGGGCACCATGCAAAATCAGGATGAAGCAAACGCCAACATTCGGAGGCCATCACTCTTTGACCAAGCATGCTTCTGCTGGGATGGCTCAGATTCTGAATCTCAACAACCTTTGCCGAGGCGGTCTCGCGTTAGCGGATAAATTAGTTGGGCACGCAAGACCTCCACACAAGCCTTTGTGTTCAACCTCCGTAGCCTTCTCAGGAAGGAAAGTTCCTCGGCCAGCTCCGGATGCAGCCACCTGACAGGCATCATAGGTCTCGGATGCCTTGCGGCAACGGTCATGCAAAATTGCTGTCAAAGCACCAGGAGTCTTCTACTGGCGGGCCGATAGAAACGCCGTCCAGCTCCGGGCCTCAAGTAGTGCTTTGCTCAAATTGGAGAAAATGCCTTACATTATTCCTCCTTCAAACAGTGCCACTGAGGCTGCATCATGCGGGCATGTAGTCGCCATATGCCAAGCATTTAGACGCATCAAGAACCCAAAACAATGCATCAGCAGCCTCAGATGGTGCCGGGCATTCATGTCAATGATGATGATTCGCAGCTGCTTGTAGGACACGCGCTCTGGTTTGTTTCCACGCAGTTTTTACCATTGCCTGGTACAAAGCTTTTGTCTCCCTAAAGCTTCTCGCCCGTTTGTGTCTGGATGTTGCTGCTACAGTAGAAGTGATCAAGCCTGGCCTTGTGGAGTTTTGTTTGTCGAAACAATCGCTTCCTCTTGTGCCTGCACGTCACTGCTCTCGCTTTGCCGGAAATGTTCCACCAAAGATGTTACATCATCAAACAATATCCCGCCTGAACGCAAACTCAGAAACAGATTCGCCAACCTCCATGATACCAGCTGTGTCGGCAAAGACAGCCTGCACCGTTGTTGCAATCTTCCTCCAAAGACTTACACAGCGGTTCTGTGCACCTGGGTGGTCGGTGCCGAATCAGCAGTTGGAGCCAGCAAAGCTAAGCCTTCGCCGAGCACGATGATGCCACGTTCCGCTGGCAAGGGTGGGCCCCTTGCCCAGAATTCTCTGCCGAGTAGTCTGCGGCTTCGGCGACACGATGGACACCTTCGCATGTACTCGCAACATGATGTAAGCTCATGCAAGAACCTTTGTCACGCCGCCTTGGTGCCCACGAGGGCGTTCACCAGAGAAGATTTGCCAGAATTCGGCACGCCGAGCACAGCAACTTGTCCACTGCGCTGGATGTGCCTGACATCCACCTGAAATGAGAAGCAGCTTGTGAGCTCTTGGGCAGCTGCTTTGCGCCTCCTCCACCTTGTCCTCTTCCGTCACAACAGGAGCTATGCTCGTCTCACTATCCTCAGCCTGGTCTGGTCTCACTGCCAAACCTACATTCAAAGTTGCACAAGCCTCGTCAGAACTGTTTTCAGCTCCAGGTCTTGAAGCCTGAAGCAGAGTTTGTGGTAGCCGATGTTCCATCCTCTTTCTGCCCACCTGCAGCTGTCGAAGCTCGCTCATCATCGCTTCGATCTCGGACCCAGGGGCGACTTCGCCAGTGTCGAAGTCTGCCATCACAAAGAAAGGCATTTACCAAGTGGAACAGTTTGGGATGGACCTGACAAGTTGATGCAAGTAATCTTGCTATAAGCAATGGCCCTACGCCAGAACTACGCACCCTACCCTCGTGGCTCAGCGTACAAGGCCCTGCTATTCAGCTGCTATTCGCATGTGACCGAACCCTGGCCCATGGCGAACAAGTCAACTCAGCGTGCGTACAATAATGCTGGACATCTTTGACATCACAAGCCCAGCCCCACCTATTGCAACTCAGTGATGCAAAGTGTTGTCTAAACAAGATTCTGGCAATGCAAAATACAAAAGTCGCTGATTGCTGATTTCATCCGCACTTGCTGTTGCGCCTTGGCCGTCAGAGGCCGCCCGCCTGTCTAGCTACCAGCTATCAATCAAAAGCTTGTTGCCCACCTCCTGACACTTTGCCCTGCGCAGCCTCTGGAAGAAAGCCCTTTTGATGCCTGCAGCATATCAAAGATGCTCAGTGTTGAGAAGCCTTTTTTCCTTGCGCAACCATCCAGAGGGCCTCTCTTTCTATGCTGCTTGTACCTAAGGGCAGCTGAGGGTGACATTCCTGCTTTCATGGGATTCAACACTAGGTTCCTGACCGATATCCAGTCAGGATAGCCACGGATAAGCTTGCTATGCTCTTTGAGGGCCGTGGCGTTCGAGAAGGGGATGAGTAGCCCGGCTCCGGCAGACATCTTGCAGTTGCAGCACTTGCAAGATGCCTTCGCTGTTCGAGGTCTTCAGAAACAGCAAATGTATGCTCCTAAAACCTGAATAGGATTCTGTGCTGGCGAGGCACCGAGTTTCGTGGCCAGTCAGCAAACGAACTTCCTGCAGGCCAACATTCAGTGTGCAGCACGCTAGCCACAGCGTGGAAAGACACTGAAATTGACCAGACAAATGAAAAAACAATGGCTGACACTCACCTTCCTTTGCTTTGAGCACGGCATGCAACGCTGCAAAGCTTCATTCTTACTGTATGCACTCCATGCTTTCTTACAATCAGCTAGGGTAGCTACAGATGGCTGCCCATGTGGTGAGCAGATCTGTGCCTGGCATCATCAACTTACAAACAAACCTGGTGGTCTGCTTGCCTCTCCCGTCTTGATACAACTGCCCCACCCGTCACAGACAACAGTGAATAAACATATGTACTTCCGGGCACTCCCTACCCGACCCGACCACTTACATTTGAATTGCACGTGCGCGCGTACCCCGCTTGCTTCTTGCAGGTCAGGAAAGGCATAAACGGAATTGAACAGGACAAAGGGTATGGATTCTTGCATGCATGCATTTATGCATGATGACCATCAGGTAGCACGAAGACTCTAGATGGCGACCCCTGCATGCGACGCTTACAACCTTTCAATCTATGCGTGAAGCCTTAACCCTGAACCCTGCAACGTGACCTTACACCCGCCAACCCCAAAGCTGCCAATCAACCCTGAAACAACGACCCGAAAAGCCTCAACACTTCATTTGATAGACAAGATCCTTGATGACCTTATAGAAATTTTCCGTGGAACTTTGGTAGCACGATGTACCAAGTTGCGCAGCCAAAGGTCCAGAAGCAATGACGTCATTTGCAAGGACGGCAGGTCGGCGCTGCGACTGCTACTCATTACCTTCTAGGATGTCAAACCTTGCGGCAAGAGCCCTCGGTACAGGTTCGGGAATTCCAGTGCCAGCACAGACTTCCGCAAATGGTGCAGGTAGCCCAGATCCCGAAACCGCATTCTCCGGCCTGCGGAATGCCAGAACCTCACACAGGCACGGTGCAGCAACACACTGCTTGTCGATCAAGAGCATGCCAAGGGGCAAGTGGACAGAGACGGCATAGAGTAGGCTAGCCCCATAGCTCAAAGTTGAAGACTCATGCCACAACACAGACCGCTTAGCTTCCAGTCATCAAATTCCTTGTCATCAAACTAAGAACTTCGAGTTTTGCAAGAATCTCATGAAGTCCTACACAAAGATTGTCCCCGTTAAGATTATTCCCGTCTGTTGGTAAGACCAGGTGTCCAGGTGGATACCTCACTTGCCTTGAGGAATTCATGGGATGATTAGCATGGTGAAGTTGTGATGCGACGGAAATAGTGAGATCTCTTAACATGCTGGGTACGTAGAACATCAGAGTACACGCAAGTACGCTGAGCTCAAATATGCATTGCTACCATGCTGTGTTTCCAGCCAATGTGCAAAATTGACCTTGCTAGCATGACAATGGAGGAATAGGCTCGAATAGCCTCAAACTAGCTCTGACATCGTGAAGCCGTCAATTTCTTTTCAACCGCATACTGATCCCGGCAGGTACCTAAACCATGCCGTGTTGGCACGAACAGCACGAAGAGCTGCGCTCCTCAACGGTGTGTGCGATGTCGACTTCTGGTGTCTGACCTCTGGATGTCGCGGCCGATTCCGCCTGCCAAACCACGGGGACAAAGATTTCCTGATAAGGCTTTCCAGAACTATGGCAGCTTATCGCAAGGTTTGCTTATGTTCTTGTCTTCGCTGAATAAAGATTTACATCGAGAGATAACGCTTGCTTCTTGCGCAGGGTACTTGCCCTGAATCCGTGCGTTTTTTCGACAAGGCACAGCGATTAATGCTGAGGAGAATAGGAATGCACAATGCCGCTAAGCAAGCAACATAAGGATGACAAAGCCCGACCCCATCGGCACCATCAGCAGCCTTGCCCCTTCTGATCATCCTCTTGAGACTTGCGCCCTGATTGAAGCGTGGGCTTCCCAGATGGTGCGGAAGAAGTTTGTGTGCCTGATTGAGCAAAACGTCAACAGGGCCAGGCAGAAAGCTCTTGAGGCATGGGTTGAAGATGGTTGAAGGGAAGTCAGAGGCACAAGCACTAGCACGGCTCGGAGGACATGAGGACGCGAGGCAGCGCAAGCTGCCAGACTGCCGAACACGGCGAATGCAGAGACCTCCCTAGGCTGGGCGGTCACATTACCTTTCTTCCAAACCGGAGTCCCTACCTAAATATGGCGACGGCTTGAATTCGAGAAGCTGCATTGGCATGGGAGAGAAAAGCCTGCAAGGTAGACTCTGAAGCGTGTAGGGGGCAGCAGGAAGATGCTGGAAGTGCTTCAGTATATCTCCACTGGATTCAGCTGACAATGCCTTCCTCTGGCCTGACACGCGCATTGCCAGTACTCAGCAAGCTGCGCGGCACCAGGAGGCCACAAGCTGTCGGACGATTGACAAGAGCCAGTCCATAGAAAGTAGAAAGTAGGTTGTTGACACTGGCGTGAGCTTAGCCATCTGACCCAGCGCCAGTTGGGAGAGCAGCAGAGCTTGCTGTAGGTGAAGCTCCCCAAAGTACAGCTAAAGCTGCATCGATCAGGGGTAAATTGCATCGTTCACGTGGAGTTCGAAACAGGAGGAAGAAGTGCAGGAGCTGCATCAGCTGCGCCAGTCGATAGCGGAGTCACCAGCAAAGGCACCATGTGATCTATAATTATGAGCTACAGTCAATAGTTCCTACAGAATTTACTGGACATGGGTTCCTTATAAACGACTATATTTGTGACTATACTAATTAAACTATGAGAGGGACGCCTGTGTCCACTGCTAAGGCTTAGCAGTGGACACCTGCGAAGGGTTCTTTAATAAGGCTCGGTTAATATTAACAGTAGTCCGCCCCGCTCGTCTTCAAACCAAGGTACACCGAGGGAGTAAATGAACAACCAGACTTCGCCTTTTAGGCTAGCATAAATCAAGCCAAGACTGTGCCAACGCCTCCATGAAATTTCAGAAGTCGATGTTGGTTTGTCACGGACACAACATGAGCAACGCCAAGTCCTTCCTTCTGCTGTAGGTGATCTCCGATCGCGGATTCCCGTATCAGCATGAAACAGGAGAGGACAAGCCCGTTGGCTCCGGTGCATGAGCAATCGAAGGCCTATCACACCAGACGCTCAAGTAATCCAAGCTGGTCGCAAAAAAACACGGATAGGATCCACGAACCCGAATGCAGACAGGTGATACATACATCGCAAAGAAAAACACCCTGCGCGCGACACCAATCAGGAAACTTAGATCCGGGGTCATCCTCTCTCCTCTCCCTCATCCCTCGTCTGTAACTTGTTTTATCTTATCTCTCCTCTCTCCTCTTTCCTCTCCTCCCCCTTCCCTCCTTTCTCATCTCTTCTCTGCTCTCTCGTCTCTCCTCTCTCCTCCCCCTCATCTCTCCTCTCTATTCTCTTTTCTCTTATCTCTCCTCTTTCCTCTCCTCCCCCTTCTTTCCTTTCTCCTCTCTTCTCTGCTCTTTCCTCTCTCCTCCCTCCTCTCCTCTCTCTTCCCTTGTCTTTCTTCCCTCCTCTCTCCTCTCTCTTCTCTCCTCTCGCCTCTCTCCGCTCTCTCCGCTCTCTCCTCTCCCATCTCTTCTCTCCTCTCGCCTCTCTCCGCTCTCTCCTCTCCTCTCTCTTCTCTTTTTTCTCCTCTCTCCTCTCTCCTCTTTCGTTCTTTCATGCGGGCTCTGAGGCAATCCTAGGCAAACCCGGGATAACTTCGGGCTTCAGTGCCCAGCCGCGGTTGGGCTGTGAAGTCAACTCTCACCCCTCGCTGCTTCACCTGTGGCCTATATCTTCGGGACTTAAGGGGACTAATAAGGTGATATGCCTGGCCAAGGTGAAGGCTGAAAATGGTAAGTGTCACTATTTGCTTGCCAACAATTGGTTGTCTGACCTGATGAATAAAATCAAGTAGAGGGCTGTGATTAGTATTGTTGGCAATGAAAGGCTCATACAAGTGAAGGTCATCCAAAATTTTGTTGGCCTGTCAAGTGCAAAGAGGTGAACTACCACAAACTAACACACCTTTGATTGTAGGTTAGGATGTTGACTCAGGCCTGTGAGGGAATCAAACGGTATCATATGACTTGGCGCGGCGCTCTGTGTGGTAAAGATACTGGAAACAGCGTACACTCTGCAACACGTTTGGCTCATCGCCCACGTCGATGGTACACTGGCCTTTTCCTTGGCACTTTTTTGTTTGGGAAGTGGTTTTGGGCTGCCCAGTGGCGTTTTCAGAGTTCGACGCTCGGCCAATATGTTTACAATTGTTTTCACGTCATGGGGTTGCCGCATGAACGTAGGCTGAAGGACAGCTGTCAAGGGCATAGCTAAGTATTGCCATAGATATTCCCCTGTTGGCGTGGCTTGCCTGGGTCAGAACTCTCCGTTGCTCTTGTGGGGAAGGTTGCCCTCGACATCCTCCTCTCTCTTCTCACCCCTGTCGAGCTCTCCAATCGCGGTATCCGTCTCCACTGCGAGGTTCGGCATCGCTGCGGCTGTCATTTGGGATTGGAGGCCCTCGTCAAGTTGTGTGAGAGAAGCGTGAAGATATCGTCTTGTGATGCGTGTGGTGGTGGTGGTGGTGGTGAGTTGTCTCTTTGAGGTGGGGGTGATCTGTTTCTGTTGGTTGCTGCAGCTTGGCGTGGTGAGTTTGCAGGGCTGGCTTGTGCTGCTGGTCTGTCGAGCGGTGCTTGTTGGCCCATGGTGCTGTTGTTATTGTTCTCCGCGGTGTCCTGGCTATCAATATACATAACATCATTCGCATGTGGCCCTTGCTGCTGCTGCGCCTGCGGAGTGTTTTGTTGCAGGCTCGTGGTGGTGGCATAGACAATGTCGCCCCGGTGTTGTAAGTTGCCGCGCGTGTCTGCTGATTGGCTCTGATTTGGTGATGTATTCAGTCACGCAATAGCGGCAGGTCGTTTTGTAGAGCCGTAAACAGTGGTTGTTGCTGGAGGTATTGGGTGACGTGAGGATGTTGGTTGCTGGAGCTTGCTGGGAGTTTGCTGCAGGTGTGGGTGCTCTTCGGGCTGCTGTTTGCCGTGTGTGTGTGTGGTAGCGGCACGTCTTGTTTCTGGTATGTTCGCGGGTTTTGGTGTGGCCTTGCAGGCTGTGGGTCGGGTTGCGTCGATGCTTGTCGCGCTTGTCTCGCTCTGTGGTTGCCCTGTAGGCTGTCACAGTGTCTCGATGTCTGTTGGCTTGTCTGCGCCCAGGGGTTCTTGCTGCTGGGTGCGCGGTCCTTGGCTCGGCTTCGCTGCTGCTTGCTCGCCCGAATTGCTCGCGCGTTGTTGGAGGGGTTGCTGCATGTGGACTGTTTCCTCGGTAGAGTTTCTGGCGCATCGCTGCTGCTGTCCTGGTCCGCCCCCTGGTTTGTTCCAAGGCCTCTTCTGATGCTGGTATGTGTGACGCTGGGTGTTCTGGCGCCTGTGGTGGCTGGGTGTGAACGCCCTCCTCGCAGCTGTCCTGTTTCGCGGTGCTTGGGGAGGTGAGTTGGTGGAGGGGTGTTCTTGCGGCGGTGACTGTGTGTGGAAGTCGCGGTAAAATGTGGCAGCGGGGCTTTGTCTAGCTCCAAAAGGAACTGACTGCGACCAAGGCGTATTAGCCGCCAGACCCGGCGATCCAGGCGCAGGGTGGATCCGGTGAGCTGCAAGGCGCGTTCCGTTGGCGGGCTGTTGTCGGTTACCAAGCCTGGCTGCTGTTGCCCGTGCCCCTGACTTGCAATCTTCGCTCCGATTCTGGGACGATGCACGGTTGCCCGGGACCCACGGTTCTGCGGCGTCGTCTTGAGTCGTCTGCTTGGTGTTGGTTGCTTGGTAACTGGAGGCGGCTGCTGTGCTGAGGGTAGGTGCAGTGGGAGTGTTGGCGTCAGGGGTTTGGGCATGCGCAGCTCTTTGTTGGGTGGCCTGCGCAATCGCTGCGCTGGTTGTCTGTGTTGTGTTGGGCCTGCGCTTGTTGTTGCTTGTACTCTGCTATGAAACTCGCTTGCTGCTGTTGTTGCTCGCGCGCGGTTTGTCGCCCCCACCTCCTGGGTTTGTCTGCTTCGGCGCTGCTAGCTGCTGCAGAGGGGTTGCTTCCGGTACAGGGAATGTACCTGGCCCGCCCAACGTAGGTGGCTTGCTTGCGTACAGTCCCTTTGGTAGCGCGTGGATTCTTGGTTCTTGCTGTGCTCTAGCGGTTGTTGCGCTGGCTGTGCGTCTGTGTGGGTTGTTGTTGCTTGTGCTGGGTTCGGCTGGTGAGGTGGTTGCGGTTGCGGTGGTTTGGGGTGTTCCAGCGGCTGTGGAGGAGGCCGCTGCTGTTTGTGGTTGTCGTTACGGTGTGGCTTTGGCGGGTGCTTTTGTCTCTGTTCGGCACGCGGCGGCAGACGCTGCTTTGGCTTGTGCGGGAGTGCGTTGTTTAGCCGCCGCTGTGGATGTGGGTTGTTGTGGTGGTTGTTGCGGTTGTCTGCGTGTCGCTGCTGCTGCTGCGGCTGCCTGCTGCTGCGGCTGCTGCTGCTGCTGCTGCTGCTGCTGCTTCTGCCGCTTCCACGCGTGATGGGTAGATGCGCTGGTGGCTTGCAGTGGGGTTGTTGTCAGCAGGCGCTGCTGCGCTGGGCTCTCCTGTGTCTGCCCCTGTTGCTGTTGTCGTCTCTGGTGGTGTGTTTTTGTTCTCTGTTGCTTGAGGTTGCTGCTGAAGCTGGTCCCTCTACCAGGGTCGGTTGCGTGGCTGGCGCACGTCTTGGTGGTCTGTGTCCCATCCCCCTCTGTTCCACGCCCAGGTTGCCCAGGTCTCCGCGACGGTTGCTGGCGTTGAGGTGTTGGCGTTTTGCTGCTGCTGCTGCTGCTGCGTCAACTGTTGGCTCAGTTGGACGGGTCTCTTCCCTAGGTTGTCGGCTTGAGTCGGAGCTGCGGCAAGTCAAGGACTTTCACGCAGTTACTCCCAGCAATCCCAAAACAGCACACGCTGCGCAACGCTCGCCCTCATGCTCCTATGTCTTACGCGAGGTTTTGCCAGCTGAGGCGAACTATGTATCGCTCCACGTCCAGGAAGGCGTTGTAGTGTGCTGCGTGTCTGGACTCTCTGCTGAGTGATTGTTGTTGCTTCCACCATTGAAGGTTGCGCCAGGTGAGCGCTTCTTGTCTGGGCGCGCTTGCACCTGGCTGCATATGCGACCCTGTAGCCTCCAGACCGATTGTAGTATGTGGCTGGACCAGCAGGGTTGGTGACGCTTGTAAACCGCAAGTCTTGCCTGTCTGATTTGCCTCTGGTAATGTTCTGCGCTGGTCTCCCCCCGCTGGTGGACCACAAGTATGCGTCGTCCATGAATTGGCCCCCTTCATGGAGCGGTCCCGGTTGGCCCTGAACTGGCGGAGGTTGGGATTGGGACATCGGGGTGTTCTCCAACACTTGACCTGCCTTGAGGGCAAATAAAATGGGGAGGCAGGGCTGCCTTGTCGAACTCCATTGGTTTGTTGGACGGGCGTTGGTTTGGTGGTGCTCGGATCACATTGAGCCCTTGGCCGAGTATGATTTCCATCCACACCTTGAGGATCCACAGCTCCTGGGGCTGGTTGGCTTGCCTCGCTTGCTGGATTGCCTGTGTGAGTCTGGTGAACATGGGTTCGCTCTCATTGTCTTGAGGCTTGTAAGAGTTAACCAGGTACCCACGCCAAGCCCCTCCCTTAAGAGGGGGGGGTGGGGGGGAAGAAATAGTTCAGAACTATTTCCGACATGGATAAGGTAGTGGGGGGGTAGGCCTGGGGGGGTCGACCACCTATAATAGTTGCGTAGGGTAGAGTTACTAGAAGAGGCACCGCTTTTATGTTATTGCTTGGAAGCTCTACAGAACACGTAGAACATCGTAGAACGTGGTACTGACAGTAGAAGAGGCATCATTTTTAGGTCGCTTGGGAGGGGTTACCCACCTTTTTTAGTGGCTCTCCTACTACGAATCCACCAAGACCCCCCCCCTCCCCCCGATTTTTACGAATACTCAAGCTCCCGATTGGTGCCTTTGGTATTGCTTGGAAGCTCTACAGGACACGTACAACGTGGTAGCGATAGTGGAAGAGGCATCATTTTTAGGTCGCTTGGGAGGGGGTTACCCACCTTTTTAGTGGCTCTCCTACTACGAACCCACCAAGACCCCCCTCCTTCGAATACTCAGGCTCCCAATTAGGCTATTGCTTGGACGCTCTATAGAATTCTAGGAAACACATCACTTCGTAATCTTTGAGACGTTTTGAGACAACGATACGACAACTGGCAGGATCAACAGGTTGAATCTCCCTCACGCAACTTTGAAGCAGCACTGGCAGAGGCTAACACAATCATGATCGCATCCGATCTAGGATCCCACGCCGAAGGCCAGGAACAAAAGCATCCTGCATGTCAATGTCCAGTTCGAGGCTGTTGCACCTTTGTTTGGCCAGGTGCATTGTGGTGGCTGCTTCTTAGTCGTCAACCCACCCTCCCATGATAAGGGCCTGTTTCCTGTCCTCTGTTGGTGGTGGAATTTGCTCTGGGAGGGGTTGGCTGTGCTTCCAACTTCTCCAACCTCTGCCTGATGTTTTGAAAAGCGTCGACAGTGTATTGGTAATGGCCGTGAGGGGGTTGACCTGTTCCTTCATTCTGTCTGTAAAGGCGGTCTCCACCTGAGCAATCCTTGTCTCCACTGTTCCCACCTTTGCGATCAATGGTTGGATTGCGTTGGGAACATTTCCAGGGTGAGTGGAATGCCTTCTGAGTTGACATGGTTGGGACTGGGGCAGTGTCGTTTGGTCCCAGAACTGTCTGCATCAATCTCTATAGTATAGGCATTGAAGGTGCTGGCCTGTTGGTTGCCATGTTGGTTGTGGCTGGCGCAATGGTGTCCTTGCAAGGGTCGCTATCTGGTTGTCAGAGTCTACAGTCTCCCAGTGCAGTGGATGGCCAAGAGGTCAATGTAGGGGTTGGCAAGCACTGGGTGGTAGGGCAGTTGTGCAGCAACTGACACCGTGCAGGACTGATCAAGTATAGGTTGGTGCTCTGAAGGTCGATGGTGAAGTCGCGTAGTGCAACAAACTTGGCCAGGTTCAAGATTGCTGTTGACTACCCAGGGAGAGAAGGATACGAGATGTTCCCTCTCTACAGCCCACACTTGCACAAAGGTAGGGGGGAGACTACCTGCAAGGCACACTGAGTGTGCAAGGGGGCTTGATGTGGTAGTGGCTTGATCCTCTCTCCTCTCTCCTCTCCCCTCTCTCCTCTCTCCTCTCTCCTCTCCTCGCGTCTCTCCCTTCCCTCCTCTCCCCTCTGCACTCTCTTCTATCATCTCTCCTATCTCCTCTCCTTTTCAGAGGCGAGTGCAAAAGAAAGTGACAACTGTTCTGCGTTTCGCGACCAGGACCCGCCGATCCCTGCGACTGTTGACACTTTTGAGACGTGAGGACCAAACGCAAGTTCAACAGTGACGACTGTTCTGCGGTTCGCGACCATGACCCCCCCGATCCATGATGATCCATGTGACTGTTGACAGTTTTGAGACGTAAGGACCAAACGCAAGTCCAAAAGTGACGACTGTTCTGCCGGTCGCGACCAGGAGCCCCCGATCCCTGTGACTGTTGAAAATGTTTAACGCAAAAAAAAGGAGCAAGTCCAAAATTGATGACAATTCTGCGTTTCATGACCATTTCAACTGGCAATCGTGCGCGACGCTCGCGGACGAGTGCGAACGCTTTACGAACGTTTTGCAAACACAAACGCAACGACTTTCGGTCACCTCCTGGTCCCCTAAACCCCAACCTTAAAACGGGAACCCTTCTGCGGAGCATTCGGGAAAAGCCTTTGCAAGGGATTCAACCAAAGCAGTCGGGCCGAAGCATACAGAATATGCTAGAGAAGTGCCTGCTAGCAAAAAAAGCCAAAGCATTAAGCCTCCTGGATGTGCCTCGTCTGAAGGATGTCTTGTCTTGCCTGGACTTTCTCCACAAACTGTTACCTGTTGCTTTCTTGCAGTTGTTTCAAAGAAGAAGCAAAGACAAATCGGCCTCGTGCCAGCTCGGAAGTCTGTACGCATCAATTGGTGGGTTAGTCCGGTCTGTCCAAGCTTCTGCTGTCTTTCACTTATCTTTCTAATCGCCTGGATTTTTTTAATCTCTGCACGATCTTGGCCCACCCGAGGCAAAAGACGAGTGTGCCACTTGACGTCGCATCTTTTAGCTGTGAGGCTTCTGATGGCTTTCACACATGTGCATGCCAGGGCCGTAAACTGACCTTGCAGCAGATCCTGGATGAAGTTTGATGCAGGCTTTCACAAAAATCTTCAGCATGAAGGAGCATGATTATCCTTCTTCTCCGATCTTTTGGAAAACCCCCAAGCAACAGGCCTGGGTACAGGATAGCTCTCCTGCAAATGACAGCTTGGAACGGGCAGCTGGCCAGTGATGCGCTAAGCGGTCCTGCCAGCTAAAATGTCCAAGAACCCAGCATCGTCTGACGTTTGAGTCGACGACCTTGCTCCAGCTTGGTACTCTGAAAGTTCGGGTGGCGTGCTGTCAGCCTGCGCTGGAACGTCCGTCAAAGAAGGCGAGCGCCTGCTCTTCGCTCATGAAGTAACCTGCTCAAAAGGCCCAAGTCACACCTGGCACTCCATGCTTTGACCAGCACCTTGCTCGAACCACCGCCCCACTTGCTGAGCAGCACTGAGGCCTGGATCCTGGGAATGACTAGAAGGAGTCGGCTCTCTGACAAGACCCGACAGGGTTCCGGCCCACTCGTAGGAAATGGGAGCATCAGCTGCCTGACCATGAAAATCATGAAACAGACATTTCTAAACACATAGGCATGTGATTTGAGAGTCTGCTTTCTGCATATCTGAGCCTCCTCATTGACAGTACTGTTTTTGGGAAAGCAGCGGCCACTCACTGGGCAAACGAGAAAGTCGTCAGCAGAAGCAACCTAAGCTGTGATGTTTTGACAAGAAGCTATGAGTGCCAACTAAGGAGGCTCAGTTGGCCTTTTCGCTCTCCACAGATTCTATCAAGCTTTAGTCTCCACGCTGCAAAAAAGGCGGCCCAGACACACAGCAGGCACAGGGCACGCTTTCGCAAACATGCAAAGCGCCACTTGCCTGCCCCAAAGAAACAGGCGAAAACAAAGTGCTACACAGTGTTCATAAGTAGATGATGAAGATTGCCGTGCCTCACAGAGAAATGCATCAGCCTCCTCAAACTGAAGACGATGGAACCTTCTGAAAAAGTGGCACCACCATGCACGTGCCAAATACACGTTGGCTGCCTGCAGTGTTTCGTGCAACAATGTGATGTATCAGGCTCGGCGGGAACCTGAGCACAAGTCTCTTAGCCAAAGCAGCTGCAGATGTCACCGTCTTCTCAGAGCAATAACCAGTAACTTTCTTGGCTCAAAGCTGTGAGGCCTTGCCTTCGGAACAAGTCCTGTGCGAGGCCGGAGTGCAGCACCGTTCCAAAACATCAATGTTCGCACCTCTCGGCAGATTTGCATCGAGCGCCGCAGTTTCTCCGGAGGATTCCGGGCCAAAGAACGAGGCCAGCTCCTCTTCTGGTTCACTCTGTGTGCATGCTCTGCGTAGGCGTGATTGCGCGTGTCTTGAAATACATGAATCCTTGAAGTGCTTGGCTTCGCCTCTTCGAAGAGTCCCTGTGCCTTGAGTTCTGGTCTCGCCACGGCGCCACCAAGCAGGCTCTTTGGAACCATGGCCCCGGCAGCACTGAAGTCTAACCAGTCTTCCTGCGAGAGCCAAGCTACAACAGCTACAAGCTCTCTGGCATGCTCTGCAGTGCTCCGCAGCCTGCCTCCAGCGCATCCTCCTTGGCTGCAACATGCTGCAACTCTTTCGCGGGCATGTCCAGTGCATGTAAGCACTAGTTTTCTGCCAGGTAGCCCTGCGGTTGCCTGTAGACCATTGTGCACGGAAGAGCGCTCGCCAAGGTAGCCGATCGTCGGCTGAAGCCTTGAGACTAAGAGTTCTGGCTGGCTCGAAGCTCCATACTTTTGCCGACCTTCTTTCGCCTCGCCATCCGAGGCCAAGTTGACGCAAAGTATGCCTCTCACGACAGGTTAGCAGGAGCTGCAACTTCTTCAGAGCTGTCAAGCCAAGATTTCAAGAGCCTGCCATAGCGTGTCTTCCATCTCCAGCGCTCGCCAGGAACGACAACTGCCAACAAAGCTCCAGCAAAGCTGCCCTAACAGCTCCAAACATGCATGCGCCGCAGGAGCGAATCAGCTACAAGCTCCGTCCACGGGAGGAAGCTCGCGATGCACAAACGGACCTGCGCCACACATCAGGAACTCTAAACCTCAACGAGCGGGCATCCAGGACCTCCACAGACCACATTCCAGCGACCAACTCCTACGAGTACTTGTTTGATACAATAATAACAGAAAAACCAGGTTGGACCTGTTGCCATGTAAAAGAGACGTCGACTCACTTTGCAAAGCTTTGCGAAATCGCACCTGGGAGGCTTCTCTCTCAGTTTTGGCCCGTTTGGCCTCGCCTGTCGAAGCTGCTCAAGAATTTCAAATCTGCCGTGATGCCAAGACGCCGTACCGTTCCCATCAGCGCACATCTCCTGCCAAACTGTCCGCTCCTCGTGAAGCTTTCGCTGCATGCTTGAACAGCCCATCCTGAACGGCCTTCATGCCCGAAAGCAGGATGCGGAGCCATGCGAAGATTTGCTGAGAATTGTCTCGGCTTTTTGTGCAGGCTGTTGAACCTTGCTTCAAGAACCATGGCACTTTCTTGCTTCAAGAAACTCATGGAATCTTCACAGAAATTGGCTGCGATCCTCAGCAAGATCTCGGAACGACTTGTCGAAGAAGTAACGCCCTGAACATGCTTACCATCCTGGCTTCCCTTCTGCGGGGTCTTCCCTTTTCCATCCTTGGGCGCTCTCCCAGGGGCGGCTCACTTCACGAAGAACAGATGGGTGCCATCATTTCGCATCTCAGCTTTCATCACTTGTTTTCACGCAACTCTGTGATTGTGTTCTCAGACTTTGACCCCAAACTCTGCTCCTCCAGCTGCATTAACAAAGACCTTCGTACTGCGAAACCAAATTGAAAAGCTTGCTCTGAAATGCTACACCCTGAGAGCCCCCACATGCTTTCGGGCTTAATCCTACTAATGTTTCACGTCCGCAGCCTCTGTGATGCCTGCGTTTTGAAGGCGATGCCTGGATGAAAATCAAGCAGCACGAACAGTTGAATGACAGTTGCACAGCTGCTACTGCAGCAGCCTGACTTGTCCGTATTTCCAGGAATGAGCTGAACCGTCCAAGAGAATGCTGCACAACCTGAGGCATACGGCTCTGTATCCAAATGTGCCAACAAGTGACCTCCGAGAGCCTGGCAAATCATTTATTGTCTGGTGGGTCACTAAAACGATTGTGTGGCCTTGCTCCCCACCTTTGCATGCTATGTGAATTCTTTTCTCCATGTTTCTGCAATGATTGTGTCAACAGCATTACATGCTAATGGCCCAGGACAACTTTGCAAGCAGGCTTTGTGGCTTTGAAGGCTGCGCGGCTCGACGTGCAAAGCTTCTCTTGTTCCATTTTTTTGGGGTCCAAGTTGCATCCCTGACTTCATTCCCACTCATTTAGAATCTTAACATGACCACCTACCTTCCGATGACAAGAGCTGACCTCTTGATCTTGCGGTGGCGACAAGCCACTTGACCTGCAGAAGCACGTGTCCACATGTGTCCGATGTATGGTGCGTGCACAGTGTATAGCGCATTTTGGGCTCGTGCAAGTCGTTGCCCTCGGGCTCGACATTCTGGCTCCGTCTCCTGCCAGATCTCATGTTTTCACCTTTGATGAGCACTGATGACGGTAAGCTTCCTTGCAAACCCGGTCTCCTTGTCGTTGCATCCTTGATAGTCCCAGAAGCCCTCCCAGCTGAATCCCACTGGCCTTGTCCGGTGTGTGAATGAAAATACACCTGGAGTAAAATAGTGCGGCTCATGCAATTAATCTGGTTCACAGCATCATTAGCATCATTGGGGGTCTATTTCTCCTTCTCCAGGATTCTAGGCACTGCCATGACATTTTCTATTGTTGCGACTAGTACTGCAGCTGCTACTACTTTTCCTTCCTAACCCTTTTGCTCTTACCCTTGCGGGCTGTTGCCGTAAGTTGTTGCTCTTGCTGGTCTGGCTGGCTCTGGCTGTTTATCACGCCGGCCAACGTGCCAGGCCTAAAATCCCGCCCCTGCCGCCATTGTCCAGGGTGGACCCCGTATCCGGGGTTGCGCCAACTATGCGAAAGGCCAGTCCTGGGCCCGAGGGGTACAGGGGGCAGGCGGAAGATGAAGAGATGAAACCTCGATGATGCCATGATGCAGGTGCGGGGAGCCATGATCATCTTGCTGTCATACAGGCGGGCCTAAACTCTGTTCAGGGTGGACCCCGTGCGTAGTGTTTTACCGCTACCAGGTCCTGATGATGCTGGCCAGGGGGGCTGGTATGTATCCCCCCTTGAACAGGGCCATATGGGGCCTGTAGGGCTTATAGGCTCATTCATTTGAGTGGGATCTGTACATCTCACTAGAGGGCTTTATATAGATATTTCCTGTTCTTGGTAATCCCATTTGTTACAATGCGGGTGCCTTCTCCATAGTTTTAGTATCCAAAAAATCTGAAATTTGGTCTTTTTGTGCGTGAGAATCGAACCATGCCAATACTTCCGGCATTTTCTTTTCCTCAATAGAATCACACTTGTAATTTTCCACTGGCTTCGGAGAGATACTATATGTGCTTGAATTTTAACAAAGACGTCTCAAGTTCTTGGCCCTCCATGTTCCCTAATAAAACCTAACTAAATAGGTCCAGGCTTTGCAAGATGGTCTGATTCTGGACTCCTCACATTCTCTTGCAGAAGTCCTCTATTGAATATGTTTCGCATTGAGAGAAGAAGAAGCACCAACTCGCAAGCGCAGCCTCATTTCCCATTTTTTGATCGGATCAGCATATTCAGAAGTTGAAGACTCGGTCTGCCATAATGCCAGTTGGTCGAAAAGTGCCACGGGCACTTAGCATGTGGAAGGTTCAGGGAGGGAGGGTGGGACGAAAACTTCTCTCCATCAAGATGGTGAATGCTGAGCGATTAACTGCGACATGAAGTTAGGTGCTTCAAGCTGCATTAAGGCCCTTCACCAACCATCCATTCTTACATGCAATGCAAGAAGTACCAACTCGGCTCATTTCCCATCTTTTTCTCAGATCAGCATATTCAGCAGGTGAAGACTCGGTCTGCCATAATGGCAGTTGCTCGGAAAGTGCCACAAGCACTTAGCATGTGGTGGACAAGGACTCATCTCCTTAGCATCAAGAGATGTTGAAGTAAATCCCTTGCACCCAAGGCTTCACATCCACGAGTCACCCACTGTTTCTGGATAGCTGCACAGAAGTGTCTGCAAGGCTGGCCGAGAACCTTCGACTGGGAAGGCGAACTCTCGGACTTGCCAAGGCTGTTGAAGAGTCCAGCGGCAAGCAAGGCCAAATCTTGATAAGCCATCACTAGGATTTGACTCAGAGTCAACCCACTCGAAGAAAGCCCTGAAGGAAAGATTGAAGCGCAAGATAGCCGCATAATGAGCTATCTCACGCACGTCTCCTTCCTTACTAGATCCCGAAATTGCTGCGGATACGGCACCTTGGTTATCGATGAACCACAAGGCATCCATATTCCTCAACAATTGGGGATACAGCAGTGGCAGAATCAGCACCGTTAGCGTCTCTCCTGGAAAGATTTGTTGCTTACGTGGCTTCCAATCATGAATGACATTCGGTGGCACTAGACACGTCCCTGCAAGTGCTTGGTTACAAGTTGTGAAGATGACCCAGACTAATCGCAAGTCCTCATTAAGCATGCATCAGTGTAGATGCGAAGGAAAGGTGGCGCATGGTGGTCCAAGGCTATGAGCTTGGGCTGAGCTGTGACAACCATGCGCCTGAGACATTGCAGGACAACGCGGTCCTCTGAAGTCAGAGGCGAAAGGCCCTCCATTTGAACTTGACGAAGCAAGGGGCCTGCATATCTAGCGGCGTTACCGGCGCAAGCCGAGAAAAGCCACTGCACGTCACCGCGGAGCTTGTTGGCTTCGTCACCGAGGCAAAACACCGGCAACAAGAACTTCATCAAGCTTTGACGACACCTTGTGCTTGGTGGACTGCTTAGCCTGCATAAACATCACACATTCTTGGATGGCATCTCCTGTGTGCAAGGACACACCTAAGTACGGCCGATCAGGCGCCGGCGGGTAGCTCTTGGAAGGCTGCGGCGGTGCCCCCACACACGTAAGAACGGCAAGGACACCCTGCCTGGACACATCAGAGCATGCCAGCGCCTCAAGAGCAAGCTGGTCGTCACAGTAAGCTGAAGCCAAGGCTGAGCAGCATCTTCTTGCTATGGCAATGCCTAGGCAAGGGAACCTGTTGAACGCCACTACGGCAGCCTCAAGACCGTACGCTAAGCCCCACATATCGGTGAACCGCCACCCTTCCTTAGGAACGAAAACGGAGGACACCGACACTGCTAGATGTTCGGGCTTACCGGGCAACCCTCGGTATGCATCGGGCAGGTCCTCAGCACCTAACTGAAAATGCATTCAACTAGGGGCAGGCGAGCCTGGACAAACTGATTGAAGAACCTGACGATGCATGGCTGGCACGAAATCAACTGAGCTCGTCCATATGGTTCCGGAAAGAGATGCATGTGCGTTCTGATGCGTTGTTTGTGCATTATCAATCACGCGCATCTTGCCGTGCTGGTTGAGCACGAATCTTTCCAAGGGCCGCCATTTGCCTGGCCCGAAAAGATCATCAATTTCGGCTTTAATTTTCAACGGGGAACAGAACCCCTTTTGAATCTCTTTTAAGGTCACTTGGAGTGTCTCATCGCGCATCTTAGGAGGAGTTCACTGCGCAGCCACTCTTCCAAAGTAGGAGGGGCATCTTTGCCTGGAACGGCTCGGAAGACTCTTGAGGGTTCAATCTCACCTGGACCAGCGAAAAAGCCAAGTTTCTATCGAGGAGAGAGACCATGCGTGAGATGAAGGATGGACTTTTGGTGGATGCTACGCGTTGAGAACTTTCCACTCTAAAAGGCCAAAACGCATCTCCCAGCGGCTGCACTTCTCTACGGATGGATCGAAGCACGTCTCTCTGACGTTGCGCAAGGCATGGCAGGCGCTCTTGCCACGCGATCGCCTGCAGAGAGAATTCCAGGTCAGTCTCTGGCCACGGCTGTGCCAACATGGCACTCTGGGCCACGTGCTTCTCTTTACCGAGCCCTGGAGGTAAAAGAAAATCGTAGGATGGGTAACGTTGACCCGTGAGACTAGTGAAAACTTTGGCCCTGGACCTACGATCCAGGGGGGTTGGGCCCAGCTCGTGGCACGCGTCTCTCTGCCCCAAGCATAGAGGCATAGACAAAATGCAGCTGCACGAAGGCGAGGTCGCAGAAGGAAAGGCGACGTTTGACCTCATGCCACGCGGAATGAGGTACCTGCAAGTTCTGGAACTGCGCTTGCATATCTGCTGTCAGGCTTTCTGCGTGTAACAGGTCGGGAAAAGCTGCGAGCTTTTGCGGAACCCAAACCGTGTCAAGAATGTGAGAACGCAAGTCAGCATCGGGTTGGATGGCGCCAGGCTGCACTTTGGCTTCGCAAGGACATGGGATCATAGCCAAAATGGCCACAACCGTAAAGATGTGGAAGCCATTTCCCAAGAGGCTGCTCTGTACCTGCACTCTTCTGGCGGGATCCCTCTCTTTTTTTGTTGCAAGCAGGGAGGGAGGGACCCCGAGCATTTGGGCTCGCTCTTCCCGGTATGGCTGCCGCCACTCCTGTTGTTTCCATACTAACAACCTTCACGGTAAGCACTCTAAGGAAAACGCCTGATGTCCTGTAGGAATCTATCCATGACTTCGGGAGGCTCAGACGCTGAGGCATCAACGGGGTGATAAACTTCCCTCGCATCACCGCTTGTGGGGTGCTTGGAGCCCACAAACCGTAGTTCGGGGATACTACCCTCCTTCTGGACCCATCCAGTCTGTGGGCGGTACAGCGGTTGCTGGGGAAAGCGACCTATGTGGGGAACAGAGCAAATTTAGGCGGTTGCGCTTAGACCAGCCAAGAATCCCCTTCCGATGTTTAATCAGGCTGCTACGCGGCTGGCATGGCGCGCCGCCGCCCATGATGACGCCTCTCACGAGCCTCTTCTGCAGGAAAGGGATGATCGAGAGTATGGATGTTCACATCTTCGACGCGGGTCACGCGCGCGATGCTGGGCATACTACGGGACGCGCACTCCCTCGCCTGGGCATCGGATTCTGCCGACAAGGCAGAGAAAGAGGCTCCGAGTCCGAGGCCACGTTGAAGAGCTGCGGGAGGTCGCCGCTGCCGCGCCAGGTCACTGGCCTAGCAGCCTGCAGTTTTTGTGATATATCACGGCGGCTATCCGAGGCAGGCCCTGAGCAAGGAGAAGGGGCAAACCCAAGCGGGTCAGGACCTTGCGAAACGCTACGAACCGAGATAACCTGGCCGAAGCCTACCATTCGGCACGCAAGCAGGCAGCAGATTGGCTGACGAGGGGTCTGCAGTGGCAGAATTTTTCTGACGACGGAAGTGGAGAACCCAAGTCCAGCAACTGCATGTGAAGATGTTGAGGCATGAGCTCCCACCCAGCCAGTGTACGCAGTGACGCACCAAAGTTTGCCCGTGAATGGCATTGTTGCACGCGCATTGGTGGGATGAAAAAGAATGGGCTAAGCGCAATCATCTGCGTTCTTCGGATGCGGCGGACGCGCAGTTGCAGCAAGCTAGCAAGCTCATGGGCAACTGTGTGTCTTTTCTGACTTCATTTAAGTCCCTCGCAGGCCTGTCAATGGGTGCTTGCAAAAGGAGAAAAAGGAAATGCCTTTACATGGAATAACTGCCTAACACAGTATATAAGCACCAGGGGGTAGGACATAGCTGTGTTGCGTAAAAATGCGCAGCAGCCCGTCAAGTGCTTCACCTGTGGCCACGCAAGAGGAACCAAGGGGAGCGAAATGTATATTCGACTGAGGCGTGACTAGACTCGAAAGCCTAATGTACTCCCCAACCCTCCCTGTGACACCGTTTACAGAAGTGCTCTCATGCTCATCTGCGCAGCTTGACAGGATCCGACCATTGCGCCGGCGGTGACAAGAAGGATATCACACGAGTTGAAAACAATACCTCGTGGCATGACCTGGCATATCTTTGACTCTCCGTGCATTGCACGCAATGATGCGGACACATCCTGCAGGTACAAGCGTGGGGTAATCACTCAGCATCCTATACGCTGCGCACATTACACGTGATGATGGTTGGCACTCATACACCTACAAGAGTCTGTTACAAGAGCGTTTAATGCACAGATGTGTGAGCTGCAGTCACACAGTTGTCCTGCGGCGGTGACAAGTGGCAAACTGTGATGCTCCTGATACCCCCTGGACTGGCGCATCCTCTCTTAGATGATCGCGGCTACAGACCTCTGGCCTCCAACAGCCTGGCCGTAGGCGACTTCAGCATGCTACGGCAGCATTTCTGACACGCAGACCCGTCTAAAGGCGGAAGCCCTTCACCTGACCGACTAGGGTCCTGCGGGAAAGCAACGCTACTGCAGTATGAGATCATGCGCTCACTCACGTCCTTGGGCTGTACAATGTGAAATCTCGCCCACTGCTAGAACCAGGCACAGTCTGCTACCTCGTCCAGGGAGGCACGTCCTCCTCAGTTGCGCTTTGCGCTGAACTAGACGAGGATGTCGCCCCAGGAGACTGCGGTACTGGACTCTGGCAGGCCAGCGGTTCAGCTGAGTCCGCCAAAACCGCGTAGCGCATGGACATAATTCTGGGCCTTTTGACCCCACTCGTCTACTGCACCAGGAACCTATGGCCTGAAGCGCCACCTCACTCAAGCCCAACGCGGCGCCTCCCGCAAGAAACCGGCGCAACCTGTCGTATCCCACCTGCGCTCCTGTGGCTGCAACCCAAAGAACTCAAGGAATCTAGTGGGGCTGAGCTTCGGCCAATGTCCAGGGGAGTGGCCTCGACTACTTGCCACAGATCCTCCGCCCCCAGGCAAGGGCGGGGCATCAAGAAGTTTGCTCCTGCCTGTTTTTGGGCGAGCACAATGGGCCGAATCTCCTCCAACAGATTGAACCCTTCGAATTGAACTGTGGCAAGGCCCGCTCGTAAGGTGGCCTTACACCTTGTTTTCTTGACTTGCCCATGGAGCATCGAAATTCAAGCCATGTCATGCAGCAGTATCGACCTTTGCAGGTGTCGGAACCTCACACAGACCACTGCCGCCATGATGCAGAAGGAAGCCATAACCCTAGGGCAGCCCGTAAGCGCTAATGCACAGATCAGCATGTTAGCGAAATGGCAAGGATGTAGCTCCTCACGCTGTCTCTGAACATGGCCAGGCGCATGCATCGATAAGGTCTAACCATGAAGTGATCGACTTCAAAAGGTACGGCCAGATTAACTCGTAGCAATTGGAACATATGGTAAAGGGACGCCGCCGCGGTTGGACCCCCGAGGCTAACCTCCTTGAGGAATGACGCCAGTTCACGTGGACGTGGCATACCCACATCAATTCCCCTGGGGGTTGCAAATCGAATCCATTTGCGGAGGCACGCAGTCGTGCTGCTAATGTGATTCTCTGACAGCCGCATGGCACATGCTGACACGACCTGTGTAGCCTCCCACACGATCTGCTCATCCGCGACGTCCAGATTGACGAAGCCAATCTCTGCATGATCCCATATGTGCTGGTAAAGCACCACAAACCGGCCTATGCATTTGCGCCGCATCCCCTCGGAAGCTTGCGTCGAAGCAGAGCTAGCCACCAAGCGTGGCTCCACCTTGGCAGCAGATATGCGCTGCGGGATGAGCACCGTTCTAGAAGTTCCTGCAGCTGCACCATGTTGAGAACTCGAAGGCCGCTGCATTCCTCTGGCCGGCAGAATGCTCCTCCTATCGAGCTGCACCTCACTAGAAGTAACAGCTGCGGATGATTCAGCTAGATGTTGCCACCAATTGGCTGGCCCCCGCAAAATCATGTGGCCTGACCACTGCATAATCTTTAAAGAGGTCGGCACTGTCTCGCCACATAAATGCCACGTCAATCACTGATCTGCAGCCCGTCGAAGAGAGCCATGCACTGGTTTCCGGCCCCAGGAGGGTGGCAAAATCTGCCTCGAAGCCATGACTCAGCATAGGAGACAAGAATTTCTCTCCATGAAGATGGTGAATGCTGAGCCATTGGCTGCGACATGAAGGTAGGTGCTTCAAGCTGCATGAAGTCACCAACCTTCCATTCTTACCTGCAATGCAAGCCGCAATTCCGGAGCTTCTTGTCTGTGTACACAAACCCTTACTTACTGCATTGACGTTGAATGAACCCGCAAAAATTGTGCTTCAAAATTAAAACGAAGAATTCTCAAATCCAATGCTCTTGTTCTTCAGGACAGAGATCCCGTACTACATGCATTGCAAATTGTAGCCAAAAATTCTGAAATCCTGGGCTCCTGCTCGCAGTATTTTTTGTGTAGAAAACCCCATGCTACAGGTACCTCAGATTTACATAAAGAGCAGTTTGCGAGTCTTGGGCTTCTTCTTTGTGTTACAGAATTCCTGTGTACTTGTGTCTCAAATTCCAAGCGGCATTCAAGATTATTCCGACTATTGCATGTATCAGAGACCAAGAGAATATTGGTGAGAAAAGGCTTACAAAGTAAAAAAGAAGCCCACGACTTGAGAATTCATGTTTGAAATTTAAAGCATATTTTGTAAGGGACTCATACACGTAAAAATGAAGAAAACAGGATCTCTGGAGTGCGACAACTATGTAAGGCCCAGAACACCCAACAACTCACTAATTCGGCTACCCGTAGAACCAAACCTCTGCTCCTAGGGACGGAATAGCGGTCTCTTCTCCACAATACAAGTCAAAAGAGACACAATTGAAGTGAGAGAAGTGAAAGCTCCATTTCCTTATGACTTGGTTGCCAACGCAAACTCTTTCTTCTGAGATTCAAGTACTGGTCACTCGGGTAAGGGGAATGAGTGCTTGGCCCAATGGCCCTCCCAAGGAAACTTGTGAGCTCGGAAATCATAAGCTTTCACAATTGAGGACTTAGGACTACACGGGCCCAAAAAACAATCCCAAAATCCAACTTCCACCATGTCTACACAGTGCACCAGCGCTGATTGTTGGTGGGCACCACCTAACTCATCACGTATGCAACATGATCCACTCAGATCCTGAGCCAGACACACCAAGCTCGGAAACTCTTTTGACAGCTCTTCGGAGCTTGATCCGAGAAAACCTTTGCCAGCCTCGTGCTCATGAAAAGCCAAATGACACGGACCATCTGCATCTGAATAATACCTTGTGGAGCTAAGCTCCTGGCACAACCGAACTCGTAGCTTCCGCCGTGACAGAACACGTTCTGCCAAGAACCAAATTCTCTTCAATAGGCTGAACCTACGTCAGCCTGAGGCTGCAGGATGTCGATGGCCGGCTGAATTGTGTAAATGCACCGCCTGTGCGGCAACAATGCGAGCAACAGATTTTTGTACGCAGCAAAAAGCTCGGCCAACCTCATTGGACTGGACCTTGCAAGCAAGCAACCAGGTGCATGTTTCAAGGCCTCACAGATGAGGGGCTGGGAGGGCTTGGCTTCTCCCACACTTGCGTGAAGTAATGATTCACCACGAGATACCTGCCTCAAAAGCTTCTGTGGATGCACACACGCGTGCTCCCCCACAGCATCCAAGCATCCGACACAAACGTGAGGTCTGAAGGCTTAACAGACCTCAAGCTGCGTCATCGCAGAAAATCCACAAAACACAGCTCAAACTGGCCTCAGCTCCTTCTGTAGCCTTTCAGCAAGAGCAGAAGCTTGCCGAAAGCCAAGCTCAGTCAAACCTGCAACTCATCCAAAAAGCCAGAAAGATGCAACACCGCAC
Source organism: Symbiodinium pilosum (assembly GCA_905231905.1). NCBI lineage: Eukaryota > Dinophyceae > Suessiales > Symbiodiniaceae > Symbiodinium > Symbiodinium pilosum. Next base: position 32,978 of record CAJNIZ010044400.1, read on the forward strand.
GTGGAAACCCAACAGGCCTGGATCTGCCGCAGCAGGACATCCCAATCTGAGGTGAAGATTTACCAAGAAGTTGTGAGTTATAAGGGCTGGCTGCATTCTGGTGCTGAAGTAGAGTTCAGACCAGTAGCTCGCGCATCTTGTTGGCACTTTGCGCATGGCGCGCCAAGATTAATCTGACCTGAACAGGCCCTCTGCTGGGGACAATGAACTGACAAACCAATTGTGTGTTGCATCAGCCACGTGCGATCAGCAAGTAACCTCTCACGGCGGGCTGCTGAGTCGGTTGCTTTCCAATCCTGGGCGCTCTATGATGACCCCATACCTATGAAAGCCAGGGCCCAACAACTCAAGAGGCAGAGAGAGATAGAGAAAGAGAGAGAGAGAGAGATGCAAACAAAGGGTTCGCCTCAAACCTTAAAATCAATACTACAAGTAGTTGATTTGAGCAAATCACTTCAAGCCCTATGCGGTTTCCCCCACCAAGGCTTAGCAGCCCAACAAGTCACCACCTCCATCATCATCTCCGTTGGAATTGATAAATTCAAGAACCACGAAACCTTGCGGGCAAAATACGAGAAACATGTAAACAAATTGAACAAGTCATATGCCAAACAATCTGCCCAAACTGACAAAGCGTCTTGGTCTAAGGACGGGAAGCGCGGCTGTGCTTTGCGCTCCCCTGACCCCTCCAGCGGAACCATATTGCTCCGGTCTGTGCTGCTCCTGGAGCCTTCGGAGGGCCAGCCGGCCCCATGTCAGAGAAAAGTGCCTTTTCTTCGTGTTATGGCCTCAGGGCTGTGATTCCTTGCTTGGTGTTGATCCAGGGCGCAGTACTTTTCTTCGTTCGATTCCTTTCATCACTCAGAGCAATGATTTCAGCATATGTCCTCAGTGGACGGATCGAGAGGCCTTCTGGAAAAAAGTAGTTTCTCACGTAGCTTTGAATTGTAGTTACCTGTTTGCACCTCAATTGCACTGTTCTCGATGTTCCTCCTGCGTTGCTGATGAGGTGTGAGGCTTGCAGGGCGAACGGGATCGCATCCTGAAGGTGGGACCGCCAGAAATGCTGCACGAGAGGAATGAGCTGAAAGCTCCTCGTCATCCCTTGTGGCAAAGTCATGTCTTGAGAATCCGGCAGACAAGACTGGCTTCACGCAAAGCTCCTGAACTGCTTGATAGCAAGTAACTCTCTGCAAACAACTGCGACGACAACTCTGAACTATTTGAACGCCAACAGAGCTCCATATGGCGCATCGTGTAGCTGGAAGGACTCCCTGCTTCAAGTGGTGTACAAGGAGACCTGATGCAGGATTTTTTTGGTAGAACTTGCGTAAGCATGGAGTGCTGCCATCGTAGCTTTGAGATGCTTCAAATGCTATGACCTGGGTAGCACACAGCTCCCCAGACGCAGAGCCTTAGGTGTGGCCCTTCGCTCCATGCATGTTGGCACTGAAGCAAACAGTTGCAGATCCGCGAAGTCTTTTTTCTACTTCAGTCTCACATGATCTTAACTGTACATTCCTGGTGCCCACTGGGTAGCGCCAAGTTCTGTTCGAGGCTGGCCTTATGGGCTTAAAGCTCCTGCCAGTTTGCCACATGCAAACAGCGGCCACTCGAACCTGCGTCCAACTTTAGGCCATGGGAAGTGTGAAAAAACATTACCAAATCAATTAAGAACAGCCCACTCGAGTACCACACCCCGGCCTAAGCTCATGAGCCCAAACAAGAACGCGTGAAGTCACATGCAAAGCTGATCTCTGGTCCATGTCTGTCCAGGCACTGTGTTCAGATCCAGTCCCAACCAGCCCTTTCTCCCAGATATCTTAGGTCTTCTGAAACATGGTTGGGAGAGCATCACAGCACCCTCCACAATGTGTACACTGGCCAAGTGGCGGAAGAAAAGAAATGATCAGCAACGCTCAGGGCTCCCCTCATTGAGCACATCCTCGCAAGGCTTCTCGTCTAAGCGCCTGCGGTCTTCACTCCAAAATTCAGGAGCCCCTGTGCATGACTGTGAGTCTGTAGCGGATCTGCAGCAAGAAGGAAGTTCGGGACGCAAATGCAACAAAACTGGCAAGGCACCTTCGTTTCAACTTGGCGTCCACCTCTGGCTTAGGAGTCCATCAGTGCCAAAAAATGCAATGATTGCCAGCCTCCAGCTCCAGCCTTTGGCAGGGTGCCTTGCGGCAGGTCATCGCCTCCGAACTGCAACTTGAGCGAGCAGTGATCTGAAGTGTCTGCGAATAGGCACCCTTGTCTCCCGACGAGCTGCCGCAGCCCTTGCCTTCAGCAGACTTGTGCCAAGGTCGGGTGATGAGGGAAAAACCTTCATCTATGAACTATTGAAGAACTCTCCTCTGGCCAGTATGAACACTACCTGCAAATGACCACAGACACAGAACCATAGGCCATAGGCAGCCTCACAATCACGAGAGGCTCACCTAAAACTCTAAGCATACAGCCACCTCTGCCAGCGCAGATGTCAGCAAGTCGGAAAACGGCAAAGCCTTCAAGATTACGAGTTTACTGAGCATGTAAGTAGCTGCTCGTTCAGGCAAACACATAGTCAGCCTGCTTCGCGTCACCTGCACATGTCTTCATATTGACTGCTCCAGCTCACCTGTCAAGCCATCCAGCCTTGGTGTCCACGATCATCCCCGGAGCCCGAGCTCCTGGCCAAGTTTTGATCTTCGTTGCTCTTCAGGAGACTGGATTCCACACCTTGTGCCCCTTGCACTGAAGCATCCAGGGTATCTCGCAGTTGATGCGTTATCGCCTGAGAATGTCTTCGCAAACTGCCTTTCACCCGCGCATTCACCAGCATCTAGCAGCTTGGCAATGCTTTTAGCATCTTTTTAGCAGCTTTGCGTTTGGAGCTGGGCCTGGAAGCTCTTTTCCATCCCTGTCCTGCACACTCCACGCAGTTCGAGGAAACACAGCTTCTCACGTGCGGAGTCTCATCCAAAGTTTGGTTGTACCAACTCACTTGTGATGGACAAGCCATCGCTGTGCGCCCTGAGAGCATGTAGGTCCTCTTGGTGCCAAAGCACTGGGAGCAGAAAACCCATCGCCACGCGGCCTCCGGCGATACTAACTGGACAGAGAAGAAAAACAAGGTGGCACGTCTGTTCGTGGACTCTGGGTTTTTTGACTAGGGAAAGTGGTTGGGGAAGTTGAAATCTGCAAAAACGTTGGGTTTTTGCAGATTTGTAGTTTAGAGGCTTATTTTGGGGAGGGGCTAAAACACTGAGACGGGTCAACATTTTGAGCGATTTTAAGGGTTTCGCTACAGCGAAAAGCACATTTTGAAAGTAGAAAAAAAAAACGAAACTTTCGGGAGGA
>CAJNIZ010044400.1:36419-50381 GCA_905231905.1 Symbiodinium pilosum
AGGGTCCACGAGTGGACGTGCCACCAAAAACAACTGCACTGCCTGCACGAAGCCCTGGGGCGTTGGCCACCTCCAGCAAGGTCTCCCTCACCAGTGACACAGCTACCCGATAAAAGGACTGTCAGCAGATCTGAAGTTAACTTAAATAGGCTGCGTGGTCTAGTCACACGTCAATATGATCCAACAGTCCTTTTTGTCTGCTCTTCCTGCGCTACCCCACGCTTGAGACAGACTGTCTGCAAAGCGTAAATCAACCAGCAACTTGGGGTTTCCACAACACAGGGCATGCACATCAGGCAAAAACCGGTGTCTAACTCATCCTCGAACTCCCCCAACAAAGGCGCCTGGGCTCTGAAGGGTGCTGACATGTTTCCTCGTGCGCCATCTGAAGCCATGACGCTTTGGATCCCCCGGGCAGGGAGGCCGGGGACCGAAAAGACTTGGCCTCGAGCCATGCAGGTCCCAAACCTCCTTTGAAGAAAGCTAAGACTCATGCCATGCTCCTCCGCCTCGACTCCTGCAAATTTTGCTAGATGTCGATCCAGCGCAGCCTGAGGCAGATCTGAATCAAGACCGCGAAACAAGCACGGACATCTGCATGACATACCGTTTGCTCTAGCCCTGCCTGCCTTGATGCCACATGTAAACCCGCACCGGCAATGCCTCAGCGTTGCGTCAAGCTCGAGGAAATGCAAACTTTAAGTGTCTTGACAACTTGGGCTGTGGAGAAGTGTGCGTACTTGGCAAGCGGCAACATTTGCCGCAGTCTGTAAAACTGCCTGCATTGCAAAGCCAGGATCCATCTAGCCGTCGCCGGCCCAAGGACTCCCAAGCGCCACGGCTACATGTGTTCTGTAACTGTCCAAAACATCGTTGTCTGCGGAATCTGATGTATCTCGCAAAGGTGCCTGACCAGTCAGGATGCCCAACAATCACGTTGTTGCCTTTCCATGACTGTTTGTTTGTGGTAACGCCACTGAGGTAAATTTGATCAACTCAACACGAAGCTGGCCAACAGGAGGGATGGGCCCCCAGCCTAAGACGAACACCTTCGCAATTCAATACATGGCGCAATGCTGCTCGCAGCACTCGCAACAATCGCGGAGATGACATGGTGGATCTCCTCTTGGAAATGCAATGATACCAACAAAAAGTCCCTGCCGTGAATGGGCACATGCTAGTCAGCTAGTCGATGTCCCATCACCGACTGCTGTTGTGTGGTTACGAGCTTGGCATACTATCATCTACAGAGTGCAACCCAACCTTGCCCAATCTAAGAACACAAATGCGTGACTACTTCCTTGACTCAACTACAAACCTGGCTGCGCTTCACACATCGCTCAACAGGCTACCATGCAAAGATCGTGTTCTTTTGCAAGCAGCAGCTGATGTACCTCCGACCTCTTCCACTACAAGTTCTGTACAAGGACTGCGGACACTCAGTTCGAAACTGCAGTCTCGATTTCCACGCAGAACCGGGCACAAAAAAAACTCGGCTTGCTGGACCATATAACTTGTCGACCACACAGCTGCATCGCTCATCAAAGGAAGTTCTGGACACCCAGGAGCCAGCGAAGCAGCTGCATCAATAAATGATGGTGCTGCACAATTCAAGGCAGCCACCGCAGCGAAAGAGTTGGACTCTGGGCGCGGCTCTGATATGTCCATTTTCATGTCATGGCTTCCGCAGAGCCTCTGGGCGTTCCTCTCCATCTGGGTCTTAGTAGCAAGTCCACACCAAAGGTTCTGAGACAACATCTGACCAAAACTGATGAAATCTAACTTCATGCAGTCACATCTCTCCTCGAACATCAGCTTAATGTTGGAGTCACAACACTGGTCAGGTTCCGCTTGTAGCAATCCTTCAGAAAGAAGAACAAGTTCCTGTCTGGAAAGCAAACCATCAGCATCAGCATCATACAGCTCGAACAAATCATGAAGAACAGAGTGGAAGGGATCCTGCTTCCACCAGCAGAGCGTGGCCTCGACATTCCGCACCATTGTCACAGTTACGGGGACTGGTACAGAGGGCGCCCGTACTCGGAAAGATGGACAATCGGCAAAAATGCCCGCCTTCGTGGGAACCAATTTCCCTGCGAACGCAACGTCCAAGCCAGTGCAAGCAGCTATCTCTTCTATAATGACAGCATCATCTGGACCTGACCAGGTGAAGTGAACATGCAATCGACCAAAGCCACGGTCTCCAGGATAGAAGTGCGACGGCACAATCCGATATTCCCAAGACGAAGCCAGACACCCAACGTCAAACACCAGAGATGAATCTCGCTTGCTTTCAAAGGGTGTCTGATGCAAGATGCGCCGGCGGTTTCGTGTACAGCTCTTAGCATCTGTTGCAACGTCTCTCAGAACCTCTTGGCGAAGAAGGGTAATACCCAATTGAGGGAGAGGTAGATGCTTGCAGCGTCGGCTGTCAGGCTGCGACACGGTGACTGCCATTCGCATCTGGCATGACGGCCGGATCCGGAACATGGGATTGTCCGGAAATGTTGGAAATGATGACGCACCACCAGAGTTTTTGGATGTGACAACAAGGTCAACAGAACGTCTAGGCAAACGGGATCTTTCAGCAAACGACCCCACCAAGCAAACAAACAGGCGATCAAATGTTTGCAAGAAGTCTTGCAAGTTCATCTCCAGCATTTCGCCGCAGCACTCCCTCTCTTCGGCCTGGCTGTGTCTGGAGGCACCGGGATCAACTATGGCAATCGTCAGATTCAGGACACCACTTTTCGGGCATATGACATAGACATGATTGTGGCGAAGCTGCGGTGCGCAACGATTGTCTCTGCTGCTGCGAGGCTTCTCCGTGGGATCATTAAGATCGCCACGGAGCTCTGTTGAGGTGCTTACACAGGCCAGCAAATTTGGGTCACCCTCCGCCTGCAACTCAGACAAAACTTGTTCCATTTTTGGAAATCTCATCTCAATGGTGGGCGCGGCCGTAAACATGAAAAGTGCTTCGTCAATACGCCCACCATCCAAACAACCATAACAGCCGTACAGCTTTGCACACGCCTTTTCTAGAAAGCAGGCAAACAGTTCCTCCCCATTCGAATGATGGGCGAATGCTGGTCTTTTTTCTGTGCACGGCAATAAGGTGTCCATGGTAATTGATTGCCAGCGTCCGTCGCAGAAAAGCTTGCAGGTACAAATGCCTTCTTCCGCATCATATGCAGTGAACAATCGCCTAACAAGATGAGGCTGCTGAGCTAGAAGGGCAATTGCAGAAACAAGATAACAATCTGGCAAGAATCCTTGCCTGACTGTATTTGTGTGAGGCGCTGCATCTGCATTGAACAGACCTATTGGCGTTGGCGAGAGCTGATGCGGGCGCAACCACTCAAGGATTTCGTAGCACCACTGCTGGGATGAACCCTTCCCCCAAAGTGACGATCCATCGGGAGGAAACGTCTGATCAACATATAACGCAACCATGCTCTCCGCAATGCGTGGGAACTGTGAGCCGACCAGCAGGAAGAACAAGCCTAAAAACTGTCAAGCTGTGTGGTGATCTTCCTGTTCAACTCAATGTTGTGGAGCCGGCTTCTGGGAATCTGCTTGCAGCCTCCAATTGTCATCAGTCCTACAGTCGTGGCCACAACCATATGCCTGACCCGCGCAAGAGGGAAAGGCTTCGGTACTGCGCATGCCATTAGAGCACTGATGGGGATATTTTCAAACTATATTGCATATGGTCCCAACCAACAACATGCTCACTGTTCGAAGATTGCAGTATTGGCAATCTGTGGCGAGGAATCCTTCTTAGCATTCGGCAGTTTTGTCAGCAGTTTTCGGGAAAATGCAGTACGACGTCCATGAAACTTTGTGTGCTGACGGGTCCATATGGGAGTTTCCTAACCTATGGGCACTACAGTTCAAGAAAGATGTTGAATGCTTGATTCGGTTGGATACACCGGCTGAGAGATTGTATGGCATTGGGCAATCTTATTTTTTCGTGTTCACCACTTAGAGGCAGGACTTTCTTCAAATTGATTGCAGCGAACTGCGGGCTGAATATCTGGAGGTATGCATTCCACCTCCGGGGGCATCTAGCTCGGAACAACGTTTACAGGTGCAGGATGTTGCTGTTGATGAACAGGGCCTCGTGTACACTGGTGATTGTACTGGTGCTGACGGTAAGGTTTTCGCAGCAAGTTTCAAATCCACACAGGCACTTGCCATGGAGACTCGCTGTACAGTGGGAGGTTTTCATGGCCAAGTACATCCACATGTCCGTGCAGCGGCTTGCAACCAGTGTCCATTGTGCCATCATGTCCTTGCAAGCGTGCGGGCAACTCAAAGCCACGTTTGCAACAGCTTACGGGTCAAAAGGTGTACTGCTGTGGGAAGTGCTACTCATCATGTTGTCCATCCACCCCGATTGCTGGCTTGCCCTTTCTGTGATGCCGAGAAGGATGATTGGAGTCTGTGTATGCCCGAGATCCCCTCATAGTGTTTGTCCCTACACAGCGCAGCTCCCACTGACAATCATGTCATGTTTTGTGAAGGCTCAGTATGAAGCAAGGCCAACAAAAGTGAGTCGCCGAGAAACAGGAATTACGGCGAGGCATGAGATTGTCATAGACCAGCTAGGGATACTTGTTGCCAAACTGTGTCTAAAGAACTCCTTGGAGATTCGGGACATGCAGGCCGCTGTGTTGAAAACAGTATACTTGGTGCCTCATGACAGAGGACTCGCAATTGTTGCGGGTGACGCAGCAAAAAATCATACTGAGAAGATAAAGGATGCAAAGGGCGATCAGAAGCTGATTGATGCGCTAGGGCCAGTACATGTCCATGTTTGGGCGGCCTTGGTGAAAGCTGCAGCAGATTGCACTATTAGCACTGAAGATGGCAACACCTTGAAGGCCCACTTCGATGAAATCACTAGCGTAAACAGTGATCCAAACATGATCGCTGCTCGGGTTCATCTTGCTAGATTCCGGAAGGCTGGGAACAAGAACACGAAGTTGCATCGACCTGTCAGACGTAATGCGTTCGCTGGAAAAGGCGCTTGTCAGTTGCAGCGCCCATCGCAAATATGGTCAGGCTCCCCAAGGTGATTTAGAACGCCAGGTGCAGGAGCTGCTAGACGCTCTCAAGTAGGACCAGTGAGATGGGGTAAAGGATTTAGCCGTGCTTCCTCACTTTAATGCTGAGAAACGTTTTGCGGGAAGGCTGATCTTTCTTCCCTGTTTATCCAGTGCCAACGTGTGCTGTGGCAGTTGGCCAGCTCTGCTACTAGCAAATGCCGGGGCATAAGTTCTCCCTGCTCGGCTGGGACTGAGACTTTACATCCGAATGCCGTGAGTGAGTGAGTGAGTGAGTGAGTGAGTGAGAACATTGAATTTCTGAAAAAACATTGAAGACATCAAGGGTTTCAACACGGTTCAAAAGCAGTATGGCGGTCTTGACACTGCTTGCAAAAATCTGGTTCAGTACTGCGGCGCCAGACGTCGTATTGCGCGAGTTCAAAACCGATCACTGCAAAATGTTGAAGAAATGCTGGCATGCAAGCTCGACACATTCCACAACAAGTATAGTCCATATGGACGACCATGAACGAAATATGAACAAGGAACAACCATTCCATCCAAGCAACAATACAAATTACAAAAACACTGTTGCGCATGTTTGTTCTCACATGAAGAGATAGTACTGTTGCGTAGTGTGCTGCAAAGGTTGCATGTAGTCAGACTCATGGTAAGTGCGGCTGTCGCGTCTTTACATAGAATTGCCATCCCTCCTAAAAGCAGCGAAATGCCGATACGGATGATGCAAACTTTGAGTGCACAATTCGTGTACGTAACATTACGTAACTTCAAAACAACAAGCGTGGGTGCTAAGCAAATGCAAAATTCATCAACATCATATTGTCTAAAAGAAACCTCCCACAAATGGAGAAAACATTGCAGCTTATGGACGAGCCGTTGACAAGCGGGGATCTGAAGTTGGCTGATAAGTTCGGTCCATACAGGTTGAGCACCCCCAGGAATATCAGCCGCAATCCAGCACAAACAAGTGAGAAGCTATTTTTATTTCCCAGTGCTCTCAAACTAAGACATATTCAAATCGCATATCTTGAGACAAGTTTTATGATTCATATTTCATAAAATATGTCCTTCAAATAATTATAAAGAATATAAGCTTGAATGCAAGGCGCACGCACTTTGTTTTACAACTAGGCGGATTTGGGGTGTTCGCGTGAGTGCTAAAGTCTGCCCTGAAGGCACAAGTGTCTGCCATGTAGGCGACGTTATCACACATGGTGATCACACTCACCCCCCCCCTGCCACCTGATCAACATTGAGCCTAGGTCACCCCACGGCACACTCGAGAATGGCAACAGGGCTGCAAGCAAAGCGGACTCCTCGCCTGCCAGGGATGTCACCCCTTCATGGTGCATCCGCACAGTTACTTGCTTAACTGACCCTCTCAAACCATGCTATGCAATCAATGGTACGAAGGATAGCGTGAGTCACGTGTACAATGGTGCTCCCAATGGGGTTATCCGCGTAGCCCCTCACCATCGCACCCGAAGCTGCCGCAGTATCTGTAAAAAAAATCACATGGCGTCCGGCCACACAGGTGTGCCAAAGTTTCATGGCTACGAATATGGCCAGACATTCCAATTCGAAAATTGGATTGCCGCTGTCATCCCTGTTTATCCGGTTTAGGGACTCACGATCAACATGCTCGGAGAAATAGCTAAGCTCACGCCGAGTGCCGTCATACAGGATGCCGCCGAACCTGGCAGGAAGCTGGTCTCCCGGCTCGTGGCTGGCGTCAACGTAAACAAACAGCGTTTTGCCGGGATGGCTCGTCACCCAGGGCGGGCGGCCTTCCTGGATGTGACTGGCAACAAAAGAAAGCTGGGAACACATGTGATTGGAAAGCTCTCCCCTTCCCAGGGCCACATGCCTGGAGATGGCATTGTATGCGCACTGGGCCAGCTTGCCAAAAAGCTGGCCGTCCAGGAATTGAAGCCTCCCACAGAGGCATTCCCCATCCTTTGCACTCAAATAGCAGGTTTCAAGATGCTTTTGGATTTCAGCGGTGACCTCATCCACCCAGTGCTAATTCTCCCCAGACAGACGGGACTCCCTCAAGTTGTATTTTAAATCCAAGACTACAGCGAGAGGCCCAAAATCTAAATCTTTAGCATCTGGAACCTCCCACCCTGGAAGAGCAAAAAAAAGGCAATTGCCCGCCCAATCAGGAGGCACGCGTCCTTGCCTTCCACCACCGGGACGTTATCGAAATAGGAGTACCAGTGAGCGGCCATCAAAGCATCCGTGAACGGAGCTATGGGCACCGAAAGGCATCACACATTGTCCATAAACCTGGCACTGATTGTTCCCCGGGTCAAAAACGGCAAGGAAACTCTCGCTCAGGGAGTCTTCGTGAAGGGGAACGTGCTTGTAGGCTTTGCGAAGGTCATAGCTCTTCGCTCGTCATCAGGAGATGCTGAGAAGAACCCGCAGCTGCATTTCGGGACATGGCTAAGGCTATCCCTGCTGCAATCGTGTCCGGTAACGCTCTCATTGGCGGAGGTGGTGAGGTTAACCAGGGACTCCCTGTAATTATCAATTGGCTGGCATGTCCTAGCGCCACCTGACCATTGCCAGATCCCAAACCTACGGGTAACCACTAAAATACTAGGGAGCTTGCTCGGGTCTGCAGGGCCCCACAACCAACCCTTGTTCAGTTCCTCCACGCGTGGCTTTGTCAAGTTCGTCATCGCCGGGGCTCTTGACGGTTTTGATGACATGTTCGCGCATGATGCCTGCGGTTGAGGCCAATTGGTCGAGGGTCATCCAGGCAGTAATTCTCCGACACCGAAAGATGTGAGAGTCTGGAATCGGGCCGCTGAGGCGGAAGCCCTGGGCTAGCTCCTCCATCAATCCTTCATCACCGTGTCCTGACGCAATCAGCATGTCACGGAAAACAAGGAGCCCTTTACCCCCCAAGACTCTTTGGCAGTGTTCTGGGAGTTTGGCTTTGAACTCAGCTTCCTCCTGGGCACACTCTCTCGCACGCGCAACCCACTTCCTCACACCGGCTGTCTTCTCGCTCCCGAGGGGTATCGCCGATTTTGTGCTTTTGCGAGCAATGACATCGGCAAGCATGGGAGGCACACCATCCAAGAGGTGACGTGGGTGCTGAGCCTGACACGCTTTTTGCAAACTCAGCTGGCTCCCAAGGCAACCCCAGGATTACAGTGTGATAGAGATTGGAGGCCGGGGGAAGTCCTAATCCAAGACTGTTGCGCATACGCAAATCATCGTTGCTGAGACGGTCTTTGGCGGCCAAATCATATGAGGAAATCGAAATGGCTATCCTATCCCCTATCCAAGGCTCAGTTGAGTGCAATCGATCTCTAGCTTGGAGGAGGATCGGTCCCTTGCTGAGGGAGTGTACACTGCCCTTGTGGGCTACTCCTTCGATGAACCCTGGACTCTCTGCCTGCGTCGTCTTGGATCCACACACGCCTCGCTTCTCAAAACAACTCACTGGTATCAAGACATTCGGAGCCTCACTGTTTACGCGGTCCCTGTGAGGTTCAGTGAGGGCATTGATGAGGACAGCAGCGGAAATAAAAGCTGGCTGTTTGGCTAGGCCTGCGTCATGCCACATCGAGGCTTGCAGCACACATGGAGGCCATTTGGACACTTCTTACTTGGAGGGGCCTTGTCGCAGCCACCTGGCAAGTTGTATGCCCAACAACTGGGTTGACCAGAGCGTGTGCAGGGGGGTCTCCCTTTCCATCATTTCCTTTTCCTTTACCCTTCTGCTTGAGGGTCTTAGTCGGGCGATGCGCAGGACGGTGTTCATGATCAATGGCTGACGCAGATAGGACTCTCTTGTTGGGAGGGGAAGGAGATGGAAGGTCACCGCAGGATCACTCATGCACCTGGTGAACAGCAAGCGGCAGAGTCCCATCTGAGCGGCGTTGGATGCCGTCGGTTGTCCACTCGACTAAGATTTGTTGAACGCTAACTCTGGAGTAGCCAGGGGCGGGTCAATGTCGGACAGGTGGTGAAGTAGGTCTGAGTGGCAGGCCTAGTGCTCGCGCTCGTCTCACACAGAAGCTCTGGCGTGCGTTCAGTGACCTTTAGTGAGCTTGTCTTGATGGGAACTTTCACGGGCTAAGGTAGACCAAAGTGTTTTGCTCCAAAGTCTTCATGACCAGGTCGTGGCTGCACGCTGCCTAACCAACGGGCTGATACCCAGCAGGCGGGTTTGCTGGTCCTTTTGACGCGAGCTCGCTCAAAAGGCGCCAGCTCCATCTTGGATTCACTATCTTTGCGTTCGACGATGGAACGAACTTGGGCCATCAGCAGGTCTTGCGCCTCATACACAACCTGACGAGCGGCCGAGACCACATGAACTGGGACCACGTTGGTCTAGCTGTTTCAGCTTTTTGTCAGTCGGCGTCTCATCTGGCTGACCGGCTGCAAAGGCTAATTTGGCAAGTGACGTCAGTCGCTGCTCCTTCAAGCGATCCAAGCAGGACTGCCTCCGAATCTGTCAAGGAATTAGCCATGGCCAGAGCTACCCACCGTCACTCTACCGCCCTTGATGATCCAAAATTTGCGGCACTGCCCACTGGGCGTCGGTCTGCCCCTAGAGCGACTGGTCCAACGCAAGAGCATTGGTGTCTGCCTTGAAGGCGACGGTCTGTCCAAGATGCACTAGATTGCTTGCACTGTCACGTCTGAAAACAAGTCAGAGATATCAGCCCAAATTAATGACGATAACACACATGACCGATCATGTCACGTGCACCATCCTGTCATAATTATCTGCCATCGCTGACGATCTTCCCGGATGTCGTACATACACTCACGCAGCAAGACAGAATCAAGCTCCATACATGAGACATGCACAAGGGACCCTTTTGGTGATCACGCCGAGGCTCTGGCTCTCTTAGCGGCAGACTCGTCCAAGAATGATATCACTCCAGCGGAGGATGTGATGGGCTTGGCCGTGCTGCGCTGCCGCCCTGAGAATTTGGTGAGGCCGTGATCCGACCTACCGCACGCCATCTTGTGGGTCCTAGGATTGATGAACACTTCCCCGAACTGCTGCCAATCAAGCTTGGGAATCGCAGACGCCAAAACATGCAGCGTCACCCTGGTTCAGAACTACTGGACACATCGTCTGAATCCGAGGGATTTGGGCCTTCGGCAGCTGAACGGGCTCCACGGGGAGCCTCAACCTCAGCCTTTGACTGCGGAGGGGCTTGTTCGGCGGGAGCCGTACTTGTCTCGAGGTTTGGGCTTGCGCTCTGACCTTCGGACACGACATGCACACTGCCCTGACCTGGATGAGTCCGGAAAAAAAATTGCCCTCCGCAACTCGGACACGCAACGGGGAGGCCATTGCATCACATCCGTAACGCTTGGAAGTCTTCTTATCGGCCTGCTATGGTGCCCCAAGACTTTCAAAACGTCATCCTGCACCCTACTCTTCATGCACCACCTCTGCACTGGAAAGCAGAGGCGCGGTCTTGCCCTCCAAAAAACCCTCTGGTACTTTTTGCACAAGCTGTAAAACTCAATACCCCAGATATTTCGTAAAGGCCCCGAGCCGGTGCGATCAACAGGCGCACCTACCTTGCTGCGAACTCTCTGAATCTTGTGGCGCATGGCGCTGGCCTCTAGGTAGCCTGGGTTGTCTGAGCTGCTAACGGATGGCAAGTCCAGGACCATGTTGCCAAGAAAAGACACATCCGAAACCCTGCAACAGGCAGAGAGCAGAAACAAACAGGCGCCGAGGGCAAACCTATGAAAATCACGCAGGACTGCATCGATGAAAAGTTTTTCAAGGCTGAGCGCGTCAAAACACGGGACTGCTTTAGGGGCGGCCTTTCTTGCTCACATGCCCTGATAAATCCACATATCTAACGACGCTTGAAAAGGTCTCCTTCAACGAACACTCCAAGGACATGGCGCAAGAACCGCAGCGTTTGCACGGCGTCAAAGAATGGAGGACCTCTTGCCTGCCTTCTCCAATAGGGTCAAGAAAGGTACCACTACGGAATCACTCAAAGGAAACAACTTGAACTTCCTAGATTCTGCGAACGCTACCAGCTTGGAGGTCTTGCTAACTCTCTTGCACAGCGTGGCCCTAGACTTTCCACTCAAGATAACACGAATGCACTCTTCCGTTTGGGGGGGCGTGACTTGGAAGGCACAACCACCTCTTAAAAACGCAGGTGTCAGAAGACCTGGGCGCCAGGCAATCTTCGTCCCTGAGACGCACAGCTGATGCGCACAACAGCTGGTGGCTGTAAAGCGGCAACACATCCATGCTTGCATCCTGACGGATTCTGTCCTCAGGGGCTTCAAGATTCGGGCTGGGCCCAGGTAACAACCCCGGAAAATAAGGCTTAGACAAGGCTGCACAGGCCAAAACTGATCGAGGATAGAAAACCTGTTTCGCTGGACCCTCCTCCCAAGGAAGCTTTACGCTATGATTGGATAGAGCCTTGTAAATGGAATCATTTAGGAGACCCATATACCCTTGCTCCGAATTCTAAAGTATTGAGCCAAAAAGTTTGAGCAAAAAAGGAAGCTAGTCTTTAAGGTCAAAAAATCAACTCGCACTTACAAGACCGAAGGTTCTCAGCAGCGGCAGCGGTTTGAAAACTCGCTCTCTGTGGTTCAGGACGTGCACTCAAGAACACAACGCTTGCGCAAACACTCTTGTTTTCCAAAGGCGGCGTTGAGAAAGCTTGTCAAAAGTCTCAGGTCCCTACTGGGCTGCAGGAAGCTCAAGGCTGAGCAAACGCGGCACCGGGTGCCAACACTGAAGGCTAAGCAGGCCCCGCACACGTCTGCACCCTACCCTTCGAACCCGCACACGCCCCTCAGACACCTGGGCAGGCAAGTGTCTGCGGCTACCAAAACTGCAGCACGAGAACTGCTTCAAGAGTTATAACTCAAGTTTGCGTCATTAACAGGCGCGCAAGCTACCGGACGCAGGAGTGAACACGGGCATCTGCGAGAAGAGAATATGTGATTTGCAAGTGAGTTGCGTGGGGCTGACTGTGGGTGCTTGGCAGCGGCCACAGACCCGGGACGCAGAGAGATTAGAGCGGGCTGGGCGGGCTAAAAAATGTGACTTACTTGCATGCTACGCAAGAAGAACGCCATGCGAAACTTGTTTGTCTGCCAATGCAAATTCAGATGCAGGATACACAAGCACATGTTTGCATGATCTCACACAAGCCAGCGCTTGAACCGCAGCGCGGGTGATCTGATGAGTTCATGCACGGAATTGGGCCAGGAGTTTTTGTGGCTTTAAAAGAAAGGAAGTTTTTGGCTTAGAAAATGAAAATCAGGATGCTTTTCATCTTCTTGCAATTTGGCTCAACTTTAAAGCGCTATCAACCCGTTGACCGCTAGCTTGAAGTATTGAGCCAAAAGTTTGAGCAAAAAAGGAAGCTAGTCTTTAAGGTCAAAAAATCAACTCGCACTTACAAGACCGAAGGTTCTCAGCAGCGGCAGCGGTTTGAAAACTCGCTCTCTGTGGTTCAGGACGTGCACTCAAGAACACAACGCTTGCGCAAACACTCTTGTTTTCCAAAGGCGGCGTTGAGAAAGCTTGTCAAAAGTCTCAGGCCCCTACTGGGCTGCAGGAAGCTCAAGGCTGAGCAAACGCGGCACCGGGTGCCAACACTGAAGGCCAAGCAGGCCCCGCACACGTCTGCACCCTACCCTTACAACCCCTACTTACCCGCCGCCGCTACCGAGAACCCCTCAGACTTCTTCCACTGCGTACTCGGCAGGCTCTGAGTTCAGAGTCACCCCCTTCCGGGTCATCGAACGCTAAAGACTCCTAGAAGGCAAGTCTGCTACATTGTTACATTGCTCGGGCTTGGGACTCGAGCTATCCACGTGAAGGCACGGGATAGAGCTTCCAGGCTGAGGAACAAGCGCGCGAGGATGGCTCCAGTCTCGTTGCACGCAGATCCTTTAACTTTGATCAAGAGATCCCTCGTAGAGTCGTAGAGTTGTTATCTACGCAACACTAATTAATAGGGTGTCCCCAATATAGTAACTCAAAATAAACCCCTTAACACCCAGGACCAAGGGCCTGCAGATCTTGCAGCGAAATCTGGGCTCGCTCTACTGGTTGGGCGAACGGGCGCCCAGCCAGAGCACAAGCACGACTAGTACTGCCGCCAGTTCAGTCAAAGATGATCGTGTTTGACCTCCCTTCGCGCAGGGCGATCCTCTGGCACTTGTCCAAGCAAAAAGAAAGACAGAGGGAATCCGTCCGACCCCACTAGGATGCCCCCAAGGCCGCATCTGTTCCCAGGCCCTTCCGGCTCATAGGCTGCATCGGTGTAATCAGAAATGGGCGTGACAACTCTGGGCGGCCCCGACTTGAGAAGCTCAGACAAAAGACTGATGGCGGAAGCGCAGGCGTCAGTAACCTTGCCGGTTCGACCAAGCCGTCCAAACAGCTGTTCCCCTGCAAAGAGCACGCGGCCCCTGACTGTATTTCTTTCCTTGAGGCAGATCTGACACGCAGCAGATTGAAGAGATCCTCATTCACCTCTTCAATCCATTTTTGGGTGTTGGCAAACATGACCTCACCTTGAAGGAACCTTTCAAAAGAGACCCAAACGCCAAGGGCCCCAAAACTTTCGGAGAACGGCGTTATCTAAGGAAACCTTCCAGCCTAGCAACCCAAAGAACCCCAGTATCACCTTATTCAGCATCCAAAGAACCCCAGTATCACCTTATTCAGCATGACTTCCTTCCCTTCGCGGCTCAGGAAGACGAAATCATCGAAGAAATGAGTGACCATGACCCAGATGCCATTTACAAGGAGGAACCACAAGCTGCACGCTATCCTGAGGTAGGAATACACAGCTCGGCTTGCACCAAAAGGGCGTCAGAGGCAAGTGCTGATACGAAGAACTCT
>CAJNIZ010044401.1:0-27390 GCA_905231905.1 Symbiodinium pilosum
AGACCCTAAACCCTAAATCCGAAAACCTAAGCCCTAAATCCCATTTGTTTGGTTCCTAGACCCTTTTGCATGGAAGCTAACTAACCAACCAACCAACCAACCAACTAACTAAGTAACTAACTTTGTTCGGCCAAAGCATCAGGATGACAAGCACAGGAGGGCCTCATTAGGAAAGTGTTTGGAGTCCAGCTCTGCACTCCCACGAAAGGGTTTAAGGTTAAGGGCTTTGGGGTTTAAGGGTTTAGGGTTTAAGGGCTTAGGGTTTACGGGTTTAGTGTTTAGGGTTGAGTACCTAACAATCCCATAAAATCTTTACTTTAAGCCCTCAACCAGAGAACCCGGACTTGAAGCTGTAATTGGAGGTTCAGCGGACATACTAACTACATATAACTGGCCGTGTAACCCTACTTCGAATTTGGGAAACCCCTTTAAGTCCAGCTAGGGGTACTACAAGTAGGGTTATAAGTCTTGGGCTATAGTCACTGGGTCCCATGAATGGGGTCTTCTACCTCATGAGGTCTGGCTTCGCGAGGCATTTGGGGTTTAGGGTTTAGGGTTTAGGGCTCTAAACCCTAAACCCTGAGCCCCTGAATGAGATGTTAAGGGGGCCTTTTCCTTTCCACCTCTAAGAAATGGAAGCCCAGACCGCTAGTCGAATTTACCCCCCGGCCCCCCTAAGGTTGTGGGTTCCCCCGCCCTCCATATACTACCTCCCTCATCGTTCCACCCTAATAAGGCTCGTATCGAATGCCAGAGTCTCAAGAAGAAGAAGGAATTAAGGAATGAATTCCAGGCATAGTCGCTATACACCCGAAATCGAACCCTATGCTTGATACTAACCATCCTGCACCGCCTTAGATGCCTGATAACTTTTAACTCTACCTCTATGATTGTGGTATTCCAGTGTGCGAAGATCACACAGGAATGTTAACATGAACCGCCGTGACTATCATGATATGGGCATGTGTGAAAACCCTACATAAGGCCACTCTTCCCACTCTATCTCAAACCTTTTCGGGTTTTTTTCTACTGGTTATTGCTTTTCAGGGCTGGCTTACCAGAATTATCTAATCCTGCAGGAATTATAACCTTATCGTTTCTTTAGTATTGGTTCTGGTTTGGCAAGGGAAGCAGCAAATAGGACCGCTCTTGTAGAAATACTGATAGCGGCGTAATTACCCAAGCCCATATTAGGGTAGACTACGGCCCGTATTGTGAGCGCTGGGGAGGTTGACCTACACCCCTAAGTCCAAAACCCCAAAACCCTAAACCCCAAAACCCTAAACCCCTAAATCCTAAACCCTGAACCCCTAAATCCTAAACCCTGAACCCCCAATAGTTAATGCAGCCCCTTCGCACGGGTATGGTTAGGATCATGCAGGAATTGAGCCAGCCATCCTATGACTCGGGCGACTCATAAAGCTTTCCTGGCTGAAATGGGGTTTAGGATTTAGGGTTCAGGTTTAGGGCTTAGCCTAAGCCTGAAATCCTAAACCCGAAACTCAAGTCTCTCATTTTGGAACACAAATCCTCCACAAAGCCTAAACCTGCTCTGGAATCCTCCAAAAGAGCTGGATATTAGGAGTTTGGGGAGAGAGTCTGGGGCGGTATGCTGGGGATTTAGAATAAGCAACACAAAACAAGAGTCAACTTCAGTACATCCCTAGAAGAAGTTCAACTGTTTTGGCCAGAAACCCTGCCCTGGCCGTCGGAATCATGTATCAGGGCTGTGCAGGTGGGACAAGCTTGATATCACAGGTTCCCACATCACCTCCCCCCATACCACCCCTCCGTAGGTTTGCCTTTAACTACAGTACGCGGTTCAGGTTTTAGGGTTATAAAAGGCAAGTTGTCTAAGGTTGAGACTATGGGCCCCTACTTTGGGCCCAAGACCCTGGGATCCTTATATACTTAGAATATACCCGATATGTAGCCTTAAGGGTCCCCAGAATCCCCCAAAAAGGCCTAAAGGCCCATATTAGGGGCCCATACTTGAAAACCTTAGACTTAGAAGTTGGGGCCATCAAGGGCATTGAGGGGATGGCGGCACCCTGTACGCGGGGAACCTATGATAATGCCAGCGGATCAGGCATGCCAAGAGCTCTCTCAAAAAGACTTCTGTTTCGGGTTGAGGGCTTTGGCTTTGAAGCCTAAACCCTAAACCGCTTAGGATGGATCAGGGTTTCGGGTTTAGGGTTTCCAAGGTTTTGAGGTGGGCCCCAAATGATGGGCCCTTGACCCGTGGCCTGTTGATCCGTAGACAAGCTACAATCCCAAAGGGTCCTAAGTACCAACATAGGGAATACTTACCCAAACCATAAGGGAAGTTACTCCTACAGAAACCATACTTTGTACCCTAAACCCTAAACCCTATATTTTGTACCATATAAGTACTTAGGACCCTTTGGGAATCATGAGCTACAGTCGATATTGCCGGGCGGACCAATGAACATGGGCTCCTTACCAGGGGCTATAACACGGTTTAGGGGTTTAGAACTAGAAAGGTTTAGCGTCTGGAGGTTTAGGGTACATGTCCTACGACAGTTAAGGTGACATGGGTTCGTCATCAAGGACTAGATTAGGGACTATACTAACCTCCAAAAGTTAACCCCGATGTCCACTGTTTGTGTTTCCAAAAAAGGCTACTATTAACAGTAGCTCACATACCCATCTTCTACCTCAAGCCCTGCAAGCCCAACCACGGGCCCAGAATGGATTGATCCCCCTACCGTACATTCTCTATATACACATATAATCATACGAAAATGCTTGTTGTAATGTGTATTTACAATGTTTTGAGGGGGTTGGTATATGTATATAGATAGATATAGACAGATATATATATATATATATACATACGTACATTCCCCTATGCTGCCCCGTACCAGTCCCCCCTCTCGATTAGGGTTGAGGGTTTAGGATGTTGTGCTTGAGGTTTAGTGAAGGTTACTCCGCGCAACTAAGGCTCATGAAAATCATTCAGAAGAGAACCCTAAACCTTAAAGCCCCCCAACCCCTGGGCGTTTAGGGTTTAAGGTTTAAGGTTTAGGGGGTAGTGTAGCGGGGAAGCACATCCTTTTCAACCCTCATGACTAATCAGTTGCATAATTATACTTCTAAGACATGTAACTACAACGTATGGAACTTATAACAATACTTATCCCACCTTATAACCCAACTTATAACTAGGGGAGCCCTCCTCATAGCTCCTAAACCTTAAAGCATGCCGCTGTCTGAAAGGCTTCTGAACCCGTCGGCATACACGCTGTCGCTTTTGGGCTCTCTCTTGCTGCAACCCTAAACCCTACACCCTGAACCCTGAGGAGACTCTAGGGATAGATTAGGGTTTAGGGTTTAGGGCTTAGGGTAATTTATGAGAGAAGTATGGGGGGCTCTTATTTGGGATTCTAGTGGGATGGTTTGGGGATACCCTAGATGATTATGTGGTGGTGGCTTCGGGGCTTGAAGTGTGTGGCGGCTCACATGACTTAAAACCAGAGAATCAAACAGCTGCTTGAATATTTCATGCCTAAACCCTTGTATACTTGGATAGGGGTTATATTGGGATAACGGAAAAGAAAATGGAAACTACTATGGTGTATTGGGGTTATGTGAGGTTTCATTAGGGTTCAGGGGTTTAGGTTTTAGGGTATAAAGGTGCATGGGACCTGGCACATGGCAAGACTTTGGATTCAAGACTCTGCGTATGACAGGGCAACCCACGCGCCTAGAACGCCCTGAACTACATACTCCATATCCAGGTAAACTCAAATTATAGGCAGTTCAGAGACCACGCGAACCTCAACTTAGGCTGCGGACTTAAATCCGGGTACACTCAAGTTATTCGCAGTTCGAAGACAGCGTGAACCTCCACTTCGGCTGCGGAAGCATTTGCGATGAGCTTTCTTTCTGAGGTCTACACCCTAGAATTAGTGTTAGTAAGGGGCTAGAGGCCTTAACCCTAAACCTTTAAGGGGTGTAGATGTCTAGGGTTGGGGTTGTCAGTCTCCTCTGCACCGGAATGTGATAACAGAGCTCCGTCTATCCAACCCTGGACCATACACAACTCCCTAGTCCTATGAAACCCTAAACCTAAACCCTAAGCCCCACAACCCTAAATGTCATCAGTCCTAAACCCTCAAAATCCCCCAAATGGTGTTTAGGGGCTATAGGCCTTTAACCCTAAATCCTAGACTGCCTGCCGCATGGTTCCCCCTAGTTTAGGCCTTTTAGACTAGGCCAAGTTTAGCAGCAACCTGGCCCCTGCAGGTTTAAGGTTTAGGGTTTGGTATCGGCTCTGAACTGTAAAGCCTAAACTCGAAGTAGCCTCAAACCTCAATTTCTGAGAGACATGGCAGATTCCCCCTCCGCGGGCTGGCAAAAAAAAGGGAGCAGCAGCCAAAAGCCACATCTGCCTTTACCCCTCAACTGCAAGTTTCAGCATGACAACGCCACGTGAGATGAATATGGTAGTTTCCAGTAGTAGGGATCTCTATAATAGACCCCAATGTACCAGAATCCTTCTCGCAGCGTACCCCATAAAGAAACGATGCTCTAGTCTGAGGCAAGACAGGGGCAAGTAAGGCTGCTGCTTCATCTTTCAAAAATCACACTTGGCAAACTTGGGAAAAACCACTGAGCAAATAAGCTTGGTACCAAGCGCATGAGAGGCGGTGGTCGTTGCAAAAAGCTCTGTACCTTGACTACTTGAACCGGGCAGTTAACCTAGAGGGTCCAAGTACCCAAACAATGGGATAGCATTGAATGGTTTCTGGCACCTGAAACTCTCATATTTGGGTGCTCGGAACCCATTATAGTTTTTGGGCCATCATCTCGCCTAGCTTACACCCTAAACCCAGAAAACCCGCAAACCCTAAACCCAAATCCCTAAATCCTAAGCCCCAATCCCTAAACCCCCTTTAAGTTCCTTCCTCCACAAGAATTCGGTTGAGCGTGCATTTTGGCATCCCCCTGGGTTAGGTTTACGGCTTGGTGTTTTGTTCGAACCCGAGAGTCCTTGAGGGTGTAGTGTGCAGGGTCTAGAATTTAGGGTTTACATACGGATATTGGAAGAGGAAATGGAAACTACAATTCAGGGTTTAGGGTTGAGGGTGTAGGCTCCAGGGTTTAGGGTTACCTGACATGCAAATAAGAGCCGCCGATGTGACTCAACGCCCCAGTAATCCCCCATAGCACACCAGACCCTGGCCCCCACCACCAGCGTTTAGGGTTAGGGTGTAGGTTCAGGATTACGATGTTCGCCTGAATCCTAGATTCCTAATTCTGAAGCTAAGCCCTATAGGTCCTGAGCCCTAAAGCCCAAAGCCCAAAGCCCGCACAACTAGCAGGGGCTTGTAGTAGCATAGAGGGATGTATAAGGATATAGGTGCCTACAGTAGGTTTCTACAAGGAGGGCCCCCCTAGTGACATAATTATACTTATAAGTCCTATAACTACAATTTATGGAACTTATAACCACATTTAGCCCAACTTATAACCCAATTTATAACTAGGGGGCCTCTCCTTGTAGGGGGTCTCCGGTTAGCGGGTGGGGAGTTTCAGTTCTTGGGTTTTAGTTTGCCAGGCCCACGTTTTTTTTGAATGTTCATGGGTTCAAGGTTTAGGGTTTAGGGTTTTAAGGTTTAGGGTTTAGGGGGTATACTACCCCGCCCCCTTTCCCCTTAATCTACAAATATTCAGGGGTAACTAAGCTTAAATAAGCTTACAGTAATTAGGGGGGAACCTGGGGGGGGATAGTATAGAAGGGGGGTAGCGGAACCCATGAAATTTAGGGGAGGGTCGGTTCCCCTAAGCCCCAGCCCTTCGAGAACCAGGGCGGCTTAGAAAGGAGTCTTGGGAGTTTAGGTCTTGAAGTGCAATTTGCCAGTGAGGATGGGTTGCCTATCTAGGGTTTAGGGTTCAGAGCTTAGGGTTTAGGATTAGAGCCTGCTACACCTCGCTGTAGGCTCCTTGTGTATTTCCGCGGACTGAACCTGCAGTCCACGAAAAGAAGAAGCCCGACTATGGAACGGTCCATGTCCAGGTAGGGTGCAGTACGAGACACTGGTGCTATCTATGGGAATAATTTGAGAACATGTAGCTAAATCTAAACTCCTAGTATCCCCCTTAATAAGCCCTGTAGCACTCCCTTATATAATGCCCTGTATAACCCCCTTCAAAGAGTCTTGACTATAGCTCATATATCCCTAAGCCTCAAACCCAAACCCTAGACTCTAGGGAACTATGCACCCACTCAGTCTGAAGCAGATGGTCAGCTTGACGTCTACAGGGGAAGTTTCTCTAATGTTCCATGGATTCAGACATCACGGCAGCCCTAAGCCCTAGACCCTAAATCCTTCTACAAACAGTATACCAGTAACCACTGTTAGTCGTCGCTTCTACGGCTAAACCCTGAAGACTGACCCCCCCCCCCAATTGGACATGATCAACATAGTCTTGCGTCAGCGAATCAGCCCTGTGTTGGTAGACGCTGCTAGTTACCAGAATGCGTCAACACACCGCAGAGTCATACCTCAACGTCAATAAGCCACCTACAATGTGGGACGGCCGTATAGAGAAGCTCTACATGCACTTGGAACACCAAGCTGTTCCTGTTGCTTAGAAATCTCAAGCCACTGTTGCGAGCCAATTCATGCTGGGAAAGTGCGGCGCAGCTGCCGGACTCATAGGCTTCAGAGATCTACCTACGAGTTCCCATGTTACTCGGGGAAGGGGATTGTAATCTAGAAGACATTACACAGGACGGTGTGTGTAAGGCTGTGGTTGTTCTATGGGTTGGTTTAGGGTTGAAGGTGTAGGCTTCAGCGAGGAATGTAGCAATTTCCGGATGAAGAGAGGCCCCTGCATCCTGAACCGCCCCTGCGGGTGCAGGCATAATTCCTAAAACCCTAAATCCTAAACCCTAAATCCTAAACCCTAAACCTTAAAACCTAAATCCTAAACCCTAAATCCTGAGATCCTAAATCCTAAACCCTAAATCCTAAACCCTAAATCCTAAACCCTAACCCCTGAAGCTGTAGCAGGCGCAGCTCCCAAAATCAAAGAGCGATGTGCGTGACAGCTAGCACGGCAGATTCGAGCATCACAAACGGAGACGCAATGAAAACTTCGCTGCCAATACAACTCAGCAGGAACACTGCAAAACCTGTGTCTGCTGCGGCCTTTGATCAACCCCTTAGCCCTAAACCCTAAACCCCAAAAGCTACAGCTTTCGGACCCTTTTCTAACCATCCTGACAGCTGAAGGTCTTTGGGGTCTAAGGAAAAGCATCCCACTCACATGGGCTACCAGCACGCAATACTTTAGGGTTTAGGGTTTAGGGTGATCCAAGTACCCATTAATGAGGTAGTTGGGGTTTTGGTACTAGTGATTGTAGTGCAGGTTTTGGGTAGGTATATGTTTCTTGAGTACTTGGACCCTTAGGGTTAGTGACTATACCACACTATCAAAAAGCACCTCTGTGTCCACCCCTAATGGTCCTGGGGCAACTCTACAATTCACGGTAGCTCAAATTGTATTACACCGCTTCTATGCCAGCAACAGTGAGGCAGTAGCTTGCCAGGCGCGTAACAGGCGTGTCATGTATACATGCATATTGCATAAGGTATACTGTACAGCATCTATACGTATCATAATATACCATGATCAAAGCTATTTCGCACAGACTACACTTATATCTTGTATATACTGCTGGTGGACCACCAAGTTCGCGAAATAATGGCAACTGGACTAGTCTTCTAGTTTTGGGGGCATTGATCTAACTACGTTTCAGGCACAGGCCTATCCTGTATTCTTTCATCTTCGTGCGCTGCTCCAACGGTAAACCCTCAGCTGCAGCTAAGGTCTTCATGCGGCTCCACAGAGGGTAGCAGATCCCACAATCATTGTCAGGACAGCACTCTGTCTCCCTAAGGATCCGGGTACCCAAACAAAGGGGTTAACCTAGACCCCCAAGTACCCTCTATAGACCCTAAGTATCCCCAAATAGAAGCTACATGGACCCTATTTTAGGGTACTTGGGGGGTCTAGGAAGGCTTTAGGGTTTAGGGTTGCATGGCATCAACTGAGGGTTGAAGGTTTGGAGTTTAGGGGAAACCTCACGTTTGGGTACTTTGGACCCTTAGGGTCTGGGTATGCAATGGAACCTGAATGGGAGGAAAAGAAGTGTCCTTCCGCCCTGCAAATGCAGGCATCAAATGACACCAATGCTGAGGGAGCCTTCTGTATGAGTGCCTAACATACAGCTCCGTGGAATTAAAAATGGTACGCCAAGCCTGGAAACAGTAAGGAATTAGATGACAAGGTCTTGCATCACGGACCTCTCCGAGACCTGGCGTGTAGGCATCTGCAAAACATTGCCTGAAGTTGCCGCCTGAGTGGCCGTGGCACGTCCAACAAACAGACCTCAAAACTGTAAACACTACCTAGAGCCTAAACCCCAAGCCCGATAAACCTTGCAACCCCACCTAGAGCCTAAACCCTAAACCTTGCATGTTTGGCAGGATTTCTGGTGACGCCCTAAATCTGGCTGAACCTAAATAAATTAGTAAATAGTAATATGATAGTAGAGTACTAATAATACAGTAACAACGATAATATAACAATACAGCAATATAGCAAAACTAATACGAATAATGATATATAACCTCCCAAACACTAGTAAGAGAGCTGAGGCTGCAGGATTCAACGGAGTTGCCAGCACCCCCAAATACCCTTCATATGAGCTCATATGGATCCAGGCAGGTCCTGTTTGTCTACCTAGGCTCTATGGAGGATACCTGGGGCCTCTAGGTAGGGTTCAGGGCCTAGGATCTCGGGTTTAGGCTTGAGGGTTAAGTTCCCTAGACCCCAAACCAACCCCAAACCCTAAACCCTAAACCCCTAAACCCAAAACCATGGGCGGACTTCAATGAGAAGCAGGAGGCGGCTCTTGTGAGCAGCGTCTTCTTGCAAGCACGAGAGCTCTTGGGCGCTTGGGACTTCATTCACAAAAAAGGGAAAAGTTCCCAAATAGTAGGGGTTTAGGGGTTTGGGGGTTTAGATTGTAGGCACCAAAATGCAGCTAAAGTCTGGTATGTGAGACATTAAGCTTCATTCGTTGTCCATTTGGACCCTTAGTCTAAGGGCATCATTCGATTCCGGATGTTTTCGACTTGGAGTAGCAGGTAAACCCTAAACCCTAAACCGCATGTTTTCCTCTACTACGAACTGCAAGCTGAGTTCATCCTGTGTCAAATATTTTAGGGTTTAGGGTTTAAGATATTTGTGTCAGAACAGTTCACTGCGCATGTGCATGCGCTGAACGTCTCACACTCTGTCCGTATGTTGTTCTTGGCGCCGAATTAAGATTTCCCTATGGGTCCAAGGACCCCAAATAATAGGGTTAGGGCCCAAATACCATTAACATTATAGTATTGGGCCCTAATCCCCCATTATTTGGGTCCTTGGACCCTTAAGGTTTTAGCCTAGTGAGATTCAAGATGGGCTGTGCTTTCAAGCATTTTGAAGCAGACCTGACTCAACACGTAACCAAACTCGTTGGGTTGTGATCTAACTTACCTTGAGTAGGTACTTGGGATATATTGGCATTGGTCATACTGTTGATGGAGGAAATCCTGCACCGCCTAGGGCCCCTGAATTACTGAAACTCCTAGGACTTTAGGGACCTGAGGTGGTGCAAGATTTCCTCCATCAACAGGTTTAGTAGTAATACAGGCTTTGGGGAAGTATATGACACTCAAGTACTTGGGCCCTCAGGGCTACTCTATTTTGCTCATCAACACCCTCTTCCTGTGAACCGGACGCCTAAATCCTAAACGTCCCTGATCGCTGCTCACGCGAGGGTGGCAGAGCTCCGCTTCGTGAAAATTGTTCCTATCGCTGACACCGTGCGAACGGGTCTTACTCCTGCAGTAGCCTGTCTTGCGTGCACAGCTTGCCGCAGGATTTCAGATGAGAAATGCCTCTGTATTGCTGGCTCTGAACCCTGACTCCAAGAACCCTAAGGTATATGTGCAGGTTGCCTCAGCTTTGTCTACGTGATATTGGACCAGCATGCTAGTCTAGAACGCTCACGGTGCAGACCCGTCGAAAATTAAGTTATAAATCCAGCGCTCAGGTAGAGACGATGACCTGAGCGTCGCATGCAATGCTATTCAATGACTTTCTCGGATCTGAGTCGGGTGTGACAAGTTGGGGGTTCAGGCTTTAGGGTTTAGGAATTGGCAACTTCAACAGAGTTGGGTTCCAGTTCAAGGTACACAGCCTGGTGGATCCCCCACCATGTGATACTGGTATATCACGGGGAGTAAAAGAGGACCCGAACAGAATCACCATTGCCCCCTACAGACCCTACACCCTAAAATCTTAAACGGACACTACTACTGGGTGGGGAGGGTCCACCTAATTACTGCATATAGGTTTGAGGAAGATAGCTTCTGCAGCAGCACAACCGGGCTTAGGGTTAGAAACTTTTGATACACAGTTCTGTATTTCTACGATCGTGCGTCAAGAGCTCGCCAGTGTGGTGAATAAACAATAGCCCTGAAGCCTAAATCCTAAATCCCAAAGCCAACCCCTGAACCCTAAACCCCAAATCCTAAACCCCAAGACCTGAACCCTAAGCTCTTAATCCTAACATCCTGAACCCTAAACCCTTTTGCCTAAGCCCTGAACCCTAAACCCTAAATCCTAAGCCCTGAACCCTAAACCCTAAATCCTAAGCCCTAAGGCCCAGAAGCCTAAAATCTGAAGAAAAGGATCCCGATGGGCCCAGTTACGTAGACATGTTCGTACAGCAATCCTGCCATAACCCGCCCCAAGGGTCCAAGGACTCAAATAATGAGGTGTTAGGGCCCAAATACTATAATCTTGGTATTTGGGACCTCAAACCCCCTTATTTCACCCTAAACCCTTAACCCTAAAAATCCATGAGCATCCTAACCAGTATTCTTCACAAGTGTAACCAGTACTTGGGAGGAAGGGTTCCCTGCAAAATGTTGTGCCAAAAGCTTGGCTCCAGCAGAATAGGATGAGGTTTGAAAAAGTGTGTTGCAGGAAGTCAAGCCAAGACAAAAGTTTAAAGTGTAATTTCCCAAGACCAGGGTTAAACTTGTAGCCATGCCTCCGCGGAATAGATGCAGTTCCTCTACTGGAAGCTCTGGGTCTTGCAGCTACAACAGCGGTGAGAGCTACAGCTATGCGTATTCTGGTTCTTCAAGCTCATCTTCTGCTTCAACAGAGTCTTCTTCAGACTCAGAGAATGAATGTGGCCTACCATCTTGGCCGCTTGCGCTGGAGCGTGCAAGGTCGAAGACTTAGTTGACACGCTACAGCACTACCTGAAATTGCTGAATACTAATACCGTTTTCAATCGTCCCCTGCCCATCTTGGCCAGGACTCAAAACAAGAAGACCATCGAGCTGAGCAGGAAGCTGCAGAATCACTTGAGTGGTTGGGGCAAGGACATGATTCGGCGCACAGGTGGCTCAATTTATATGCTGGTCAAATTTGCAGTTCCACGAAACTTTTTCGCGTTGTCCAGAAGCAGTCCCACACTGAACATGGCAGGCCTATCACGATCCCTGGAGTTTCTTCGGGAACCCTTCCCTGTCATGTCTGACTGCTGCTTTGGCTGTATCTAAATGATCGAGAGCATTATTCTCTCCAAAGAAATACTCGTGCTCCAATTCTCGTTTTGATTCTGTGCAATCTCAGGTTCTGGAGCTGAGGGCGGCATCCTGGCTCTAGAAGAGCTTGGTGTGGAGGCTGTCAAGTTCAAGGTCCAAGGTAATGTAAGTACACTTGCGAATAGTCCCTTTAAGCCGCCTTAGTAGGTGAAGGCATGTGACTGGGTCAGGGCAAATTGGATAAAAATCTCTGGCGGGCTTTTGGCTTGTAGGAAAGGTTTTTCGGAAGCGAAGTCTGGCATTCACTATTTTATCTTCAACTTCTTGCGCAGGTCCGCCATATATCTAGCTCGGAGATATGGCAGCCAGCTGTGGACTTCATTGCCAAGAACTTTCGCCCTTGCAGGCCAGATATCCGCGCCTGGCATGCACACAATGTAAGCTGGAAGTCAAGATCTAAGGTTCTATCAAGATGTTTGCAACCGGGAACTTTCCAGAATCAATGAAGAGTCGGCCGCCCTTGTGGCGGGTTTTCCGTGCCAACCGTACTGCCCTCATTTGCATCTTCAAGAGAAGCTTGCAGCCGCTCAGAGTGGGTAGTTCTAAGATAAGAAGCAATGACCAATAAATCTTCAAGGTATTCGCAGCTGCGGCAAGATAGCCGTTTCCTGGATGAAGAGGAGACTGGGAATGCACACAGTCGGGAGGTTGAAGACTAGATGGTATTTTGCACATTCAACCGCACCCTGAGATAGGTTCTTGGGGTTACAACAGGCAGCCAGATGGCATGTCTAGCTTGCTCTATTCACTCACGCTTTTGCGCGTGTAAACTAGGCAGCAGCGCCTTTTTTCAGCATCGTGGACACGGTGGCACGGACGCCTTACAGCATAAAGCACCCACGGAGCAACGTGCATGTCTTGCAATGTCATGGCGCAAGCCTTCTCGACAGAGCCCTGCCTTCTGTTCTTAGGTTGAATATTCCTATCTACTTGCTCGAGAATGTCGTGGGCATCCGTAGGTGTCTTGACGATATCAACCGGGTTCTGAGGAAAAAACTTCCGCAGATGCTCCATGCCAGCGTGACCATAAACGCACACTTTCTGGGAGATCCAGTATCTCGCCGCCGGATTTACTTTATCGGAATTTCCAGGCCCGGAGGGAATTCAAGAGGGGCCAACAATATTCGGTTTTGTATGCGCTCTTTATGGATGTGAGTTGCATGGGAGTGTTGGGGAGCTCTTGGGCGGGATGGGATGAGCAAATATGTAAAATCAGAGCAGTGCGGGGTGGAGGGGAGGGGTTGGAAATGCATTCCGGAACGCCTTGGGCCTTAGCCCCTCCCGCCCACCCCCCCTTCCCACCCTCCCGCCCGCCCCGCCCCCCTCCCTTCCTCCCTGGGGGTGGTTTCAGGTTGTTCAGGGTGGTTCATAGGACGGGCTATATATTAGTATGGGTTGCCCGTTTCTGGGGTTAGGCCAGGTCCGTATATTTTTGCGGAAACCAGCCTTAGGGGGTTAGCCCGGCCTAGGTTTAGATTCGTAGGACATTGTAGGGCCCCTAATCGGGGCAATGGTTAAGTCCCCTGTTAAGGGGCAAGCCGGGCTTAGGGTTTAGGCGGTTTAGGTTCAGGGGTGTACGACCACCGGTCAGACGCCTAACCTTAACTAGATTCATTTCGGCTCAAAGACGTGGCTCAAGGGAGGTTCTGGCAGGTCCTGGCCGGGAGGCCTTGAGAGACCCTAACAGGCCCTAGGGAGGTTCTGGGAGGTCCTGGCGGGGAGGCCCTGACGGGCCCTAGTTTTTCGACGGGTGAGGGCTGTTTATAAGAGAAGCTGTATATGAGTATAAAGGGCAGCCTGCCTTTGGGGGGTTAGCCCAGCTAGAGGTAGATTCCACTCTTTTTGGGCCCTAATCAGGGCACCGGGTTTAGGCGGTTTAGGTTCAGGGTTTTATCGGCAACCTGAAGGCCCCGCAGACTTGGGAAGCCCTGGAAGCCTTGACCCTAAACCCTGCCTGAGCCCCTAAACTCTCCGGCCCAAGATAAATAGAAATTACATAGTCATGAACAGCCAAACCTCAAATCCTGAAGTTTGGAACCCTAAAACCCTAAACTTTCAAGCCCAGATTAGTACAAGTTGAATAAGGCAAAATGCAAAAGCAACACCCTGTCACAACCCACCCAAGACTTTTGACCTGGGTGGCCTTGACCCTAAACCCTCAAACCTCAAGCCCAGGAAATAGAACTTGTAGAGGGTCACAAACAGCCAGACGCAAAAAGAAACACCGATCAAAATCAGGTCAAAACTCGGGACACGAACCCTATACAACTTCTATTAAGCAATACACCCGCCTTAAGCCCTAAACCCTGAGTAAGCCCTAAACCCTAAATTCGAACCTGTGCTGTGTCGCCGTTAGGGTTTTGCGCATGTCTCCGTTCCAGCAAAAAGTTTTCTGACAACTTGCGGTTTTCACATTAGGAGTTACAATTTGGACTCATGGCCAGTGCCTTGTTAACTGCAAGCCTGGCTCCGTTACAGGCCTACTCCAATTCTGCTGCTACCCTGCGCAGGAAGCTAGCAACTCCAGATGTGAGATCCCATGAGCAACTTCGCCAGAAGATCACGAATCTTATCCGAAGGGCAAGCTGTTCTCCCAGGTTGGCATGGACAGATCTGCTGATAGATGACACGCCAGAAATGGAGGTAACCAGGAGGCGACCAAGTTCCATGTTTGACCTGCGTTCCAAGTTCCCAAGCAGCAATAATGGCATTGTCCGTTTACTGGCCTTGTATCTCGGGCTGAGGACCTGCATGTATTTCCGTGAAAATCCAAATACCTAGTAATCACATCCTCCCCCAAAACTTGCATTAGAATGACAAGTACCCGTATCCCAAGTACCCAATTCGTAAATTCTTGGAGCCTTCCTTTTTTCATGACTGGAAAATGCCAAGGCCTCGGGTAGCCATTCCAAAGTGGCTGAATATCCACTGGGACTACATGATGGACTTGAAGGCAAAAAAAAGGACGCTTCAGCTTCAAGAAGTGATGCCCACATACTTCCTGCCTCTGCTGCTGCGCACAGGTGGACCCTACAACTTTGCCTCCCTCGCGCAAAGCGCGGCGACTGTTTGGAGACCAGCGTCGGCAACATGACGCTTGGCAAGACTCATCCTGGGGCCAAGAGGTTCTTGGTATGGACATGTTTGCCCATGTTTGTGTTATGATCAAGCCCCTGACACTTCAGGCCGTTGACATATTGGAAAAGATCTATGGCACGCGTGAGCCGCGCCATGCAAATGTCAGCCAGCAACTTCCCCGGATGGGGGTGGACACTGCCAAGATGCAATGCATCACGCCGAGTGGCCAGATTTATCTGCTCCATGAAGGGCGGTGCCTTGGAGGACTCATTGTAGAATCAGGGGTTTAGGGGTAGACCGATGGTAGGCAAGTATGTCTGTAGGTTCGTTCTTCCTAATTCAGCTGGAGCTCGTCCGAGTTGGCTGTGGAGATGCACACTTAAATTAGTACTAGACAATAAACATATTGAAAGTAGACGTCTTGGCAGGAATCGAAAAAATGATTTATCAATCATTTCCGGTGCACCGCCTGAACCTTGCCGGCTTGAGCAACAAGGACTGCGTGTTAGCCTACTAGCCACCTGCAATGAGCCTGAGCTTGCAGGAAATTGGGAAGCTGGCCGGGAATGTCGCTTGCTGGCACTGCCATGAGAGCGCAATCAAAACAAGAGCCTTTGAATCCCACATCCTTGCTCGTAAATTCCAAGCATTGCCCATGTGTCGAACTATAGTCCGCCTTAAGTAGATAGGATATGGGATATATGGGGATCTTATTATAATATACCCAAAACCATATTCTATCTACTTAAGGGGGACTATAAGCCTGGAGCTTCCAACCAAAGTCATCATCCTGACGGCTGAGGCTATGCTAAACTAGAATGTTCAACCCTGCAGGCTATGAATGTGAAGAGTGCAGCTGCCGCCTGGCTGGCTTGCTTCTCGGCAGTTGACATGAGCAAGCTTGATGAAGAAATTCGGGCACGGCGCCGTGCCAGCAAAAGATAGTAGCGTGCTAGCCCAGCACAGTGACAGGATCAGAGCAATAGGGCTAGCATTCTGGAAGAGACCCGAGGTTGAGGCCTGTCGCTGCCTTAAAATTTTCAAGTCTCAAGTGTTCTGAAGTGCTAAGTTGCCTTTCCAAACGCGTCCATTGCGTCACGCTCTTTGCGGCCTCAGAGCCCTGTACAGCGTTCATGACACGAAGGACACGAAGCTGCGCACTCTTGCCCAGAAGAAATGTTGCAGGAGATTCGGGCTTCATGTTTCTTTCCTTTGTGCCAAGTGGCAAACGAAGAATTGGTGCATCATGCCAGAACATCAGCATCACAAACGTGCCTTGGATGATCAAACGTAGCTGCTTTGAAGCCCAGCGTCCATAGACATTCCTAACTGCTGTGCGCTGGAGGCCTGGCCTGGTGCGCGCAGCATGACTCAGCTTCAATGCCTAAAATGCCTCAATCATTTTAGCATGCTCCCTGGGAGGTGGCTGTCCAGAAACGTTCTCATCATGGAATTCCCGAAAGGCTACTTCACAGGAAGTTCGGCTGTGCAGTTGATCAAAAACGGTGCCTACACCGTGTCTAAGATTATTTGCCGAATGGATGAGCTAGAGCGCTCAGCTGCTTGGTATCTAACTGGCTACTAGGGTCAGGGGGACTTAGAAAGGAAAAGGTGAGTCAATAATTGCGGTTTATTTATCATACCATGGCTTATATATGGGGCTAGCCGTGATTTAGAAAGGGTCTTAGCAGTGCTACTTCATCCTGAACCTCTAAGTCGCCTACCACTTAGTATGTGTTGGTTACAATGCCCTGCCCCGCACCAGAGCTGGCGGCTTGGCAAAACACGCCAAGCAGCCGATGGAGAACTTAGTACTTGGGTTAGAGTCCGTTAGTGAAAGATTGCTGAGGGTTGTTATATGATACGGGTTGTACATCTGCTTGCTAAGTCCCTTGACCCAAGTAAAAGTTGCGTACTGCAGTACTATTGCCTCGTTAACTCGCCTGCCAATACGAGGGGCGCCACCTTGGAAGAACGCACCAAGAAGTTGACGCGAGTTTTAGCAAGTGTGTGCAAGTGGGTTGACTTAGGATGACTGGGCCGAGGCTACACGGATTACACAGGTTAGGTGGAGTTGCCAAGTTTTCTTCACCCCCTGAGTAGCCGATCGCATTTCTGTTGAAACACCTTGGGCCACACACCTTGGAAGAGCAGGCCAACCGCCCGATGGGGGACTTAATGAAACTACAGTAAACGAATCTTGTTGTATGATAAGGGTTATAAATCTATTTACTAAGCCGGCCTGACCCTCCAAGAAGCCTACTGCATCACTATGTCAGATGACTGGGGTTATAAGGGTTTGGAGGGGCTGATACCTAAGACTGCCTGACCCTCCCTGGCCCTCAAGCAAGCTATTGCATTACTACTTCTTTCTTAAAGCGCCCAAGCCAATGTTGCTGTTCCCAGGAGTGGCCGTCAGCGCACCAGCTGGAGAAGCGCCTCGCCAGAGTTGTCGCCTTTGATGAGAACTTTCGAATGGGCTTGCAGGACCCATTGCATCTTTGGAAGACTGAGCAGCCAGAAACCAAATCTTGAACTTACAATTGCGATCCAGCTGCGCATGGACAGTTTCAGTTGGAATGAAATGTCTTGACGTTATAGAGCAATGTGGCTCCCAAGACTGAAAATACGTAAGTCCCACCAAGCATCCTGCCCCTGCTGCTTTGTGGCCATTGTTCAGACAGTCTCGTGCCACAGTCTAAAGCAGGCTCAGTAGATGGCAGCAAGCATCTGAACTTAGCGCAGCGACTTTAATGATTTTCTAATTCGATGCTCCGCGTGCACATTAGCTAAAGGGACCCTACTGGGAACCCCAAATAGGGAACCCCAAGAATATAGCAGGAATATAATGGAATATAAGGACCCTGGCAGGTATATTCCTATTATATACCTACTATATTCTTGGGGTTCCCGGTTTGGGGTTCCCAGTAGAGTCCCTTTATTAGCTATGATGCTCAGCTTGCAAACAATGGCTACCCAGAATAAACCATTGCACAAGGTTCTTGTAGACCAGCGCAGCTTCTGACAGGTCACTCATTTGGCTTCTTGTTCTGTTGCAGCTCAGACGCCTGTAGTCGAAAGCATTTTCCTGGCAGCAATTTCAGCATATTCGCGTTGTTGCCGCTGCATTCCTTGGCACAATTTGGTAGAAATTCACGACTGCATTTTTGCGTCCCAGCAAGAAATATATTGGGGCCGCAGTAGGTTCACTTTTGAACGATATACTTCTACTGTTGTAGAATGATTTGGCAGCTACAGGAGGCTTAGAAATTAGGATGGTAAGATGGACACGCAGACCTCTAGAACTGCCAGGGTCTAAGTCCGAGAAGTTCCAGATTCCTGGTAATGGGCTAGTCCTCAATTTTCTTCTATGGTACAGCGCTAAGCCCCAATTGCCTTAATACCCTGTAGTAAGCACAGCAAAAATTCTAACGCGTTCACATTTAGGGGGTTGTGTGGGCTTGTTGCAAAGCTCATGGCTAGCAAGCGCAAGCGTGAGTCCACTTCTCCCTCCGGAAGTGAGAGTGGATATGAGCTTAGCACGTCCTCTGGATCCTATGACAGCTCGTCCTCATCGAGCAGTGGATGCTTATCAGAGTCAGATCACGCTGGAGTTCAGGAAACGAGAGTTACAAACTTGTCGTTCAATCAGGTTCTGGCGCACAAGTATGATGTTGACTCCGATGATGCTTATCAAACAAACGGCAAATCAAAGGACAGGCTTCGAGAAGCGCTCAGGAGTAAATGCTGCTCAAAACAGTGTAAACGTGGATTCTCCATGAAGATGGTCTTGCCACTGGTGACGGCTTTCTGGTCACTCACAAAAAGTGGCCAAGACACTGTACTTTGGAGTTTGCAGCATCCACTAGTAGAAGCAGAATCTGGCGATGATGACACATCATCTGACTCCGAGACAATTTCTTCAAGGTCTTCTAACAGGGCCTCGCGTCGAAGCCGGAATCACAACAGCCGCTGTGGCCAAACCGTTGGCTGGCACGTCGAAGGCACAATGGGACTAGTTAGACTCAGGGATTAGTAGAAGCGTTTAGCTTCATCACGGGTAGAACCCTACCAAGCTCGAACTTATGAATTACTAACACTGCTAGCCTAACAGCTATTTTTTCTTCACCGACTACCACCGCCACCACGGCCGCTGCCACCACCAACCCCCCGCCGCCACCAACCCCCCACCGCCACCGCCACCAAAACGGTTGCCACCGCCACCACCGGTACCACCACGGCCACCACCTCAACCATCACGTTGGTGCGAATAACTTGACTTGGCCCTACCGGGAGCAGCTGGGCGAGCCCACTAAGACTTTGTTCTGAAGGTCACTGGGACCGGTGGGGTCACATTTCGTGCCTGGAAGCTGCGGGATGTGGGATTTGACAAAAGGGCCCATGTCCAGATGTCATGGGCATGGTGTCCAGCGTACTGCGTCAGGTCCCATCCCCTTGCCGGAAGGTAGGGCAACAGCACACCAACTGGCCGTCCCCTGCTCACAGCCGAATTCTAACGGCGATGCTCCAACCGCGATGGGGGGCAAAGCTTTTGGAATTAGACGGCCCCAAGGCATGGTCCCTTCATGACCAAGTGCCGCAGACAAAGGGGACGGACATTATGGTCTGCGATCTATGTTGAGCTTGTTCCCCCCTTACCAACGAAGCCCCAAGGCCTTATGGGGTTTTCGTGGGGCGCAGGCCCAGCTACAAAACATGAACTGGGCCTTGTGTGGATGACAGTGAGGCAAATCCGTCAGGCCCCATGTCCGCCATGATTCCTGCATGAATACGCAACCGGTAAGTAGCTGATAACCAGGTCCACCCACTTGTAATTTAATGATGAACCAAGTGTTTTGGACTATCCTAATTTTAACGCCTACCCCTCAAAGGTCGTCCGGTCTGCCGGCTTGGATTTACCCAGATTCTGGGTATTGGTCCGCAGCGTTTAGTTCGATGCCGCTCCAATTTCCAGGGGTTGGATATGCGTACAACACGAAGAGGACTTCAGGATTTTCAGTCTTGTGACGCTTTGCAACTAGGATTCAGCATTCGTGGGTTGAAGACTCTGACTAGGTTTGAAGGTCTTGGACTCTGCGTGTTTCATGAGGACATGGACCGTCTTCCTCAAGCATGTCTGCGTCCTGCTGCGCTTTCTTCGAAAAGCTGTACTTTTCGATTGCAGAGCCTCTTCCACATGAGTGGCTTGATAAGATGTAACCAGCAAAGCTTTAAGTTTACTCACTCCCTCGTGGTTTGGGGCTTGTTTCCAAGATGTTGTAGCAGGCTTTTACGTGGAGCAACCTTATTTTGGACGCA
Source organism: Symbiodinium pilosum (assembly GCA_905231905.1). Lineage (NCBI taxonomy): Eukaryota > Dinophyceae > Suessiales > Symbiodiniaceae > Symbiodinium > Symbiodinium pilosum. Next base: position 20,106 of record CAJNIZ010044401.1, read on the forward strand.
GGCTTTCAGTGCGAGATAACACCAACGATCTGACAACAGAGCAGTGCCGCGAGGAACTGTTGAAATGTTTGTTGGACGCGTCCCTGCAACAAGACATGCGCGGCGTTCTTGAGCTGCGCAAGCTCCCGAAACGATATTTGCCCCCAGGGAAGCGCGCTGACCTGTATCACCTCTATGTGGCATCACGCGTGGCTGCTGGACAACGCGTCGCTTCAGTTCACACGTTCTATCGAGCCTTTGAAAGCAGTGGCTGGTCGAACCGCCTTCATTTTCGGAAGCGTTCCCAGCACACCATGTGCAGCATATGCCACCGCCTACGATCAAAGATTGCACACTGCCGCCATTTTGTGCAGCATGCAAAACTTTGCGACCAGTACCACAGACATCTTGCAGGCATGTTTGCAGATCGGAAAGCATATGCTCAAACGCGTGCTCGAGACCCTTGGTTTCAGTCAAATGGAATCATTCCATGTGGGAGTTCACTTGGGGTTCTGAAATCTTAACATCTAAGCAAGAAAGATTCCGGCCTGTGTTTACTTCTCATTCTTTCCTTTGCAAGGCGTGTGCCTTGCAGGGTTTGTTGCGTTTTTAGAACAAGGCGACGACAGAGCGCGACGTTCTTGTTGGCATAGTGGACGGAATGGACAGGAGCAAATTTGCCGTACCTCGCTGGAGAGATGGCCGCGCCCCAAAAGGGGCCGAGAAATTACAAAGGCCGTCTGTGGAACTTTATACAGTCATACTACATGGCCGCTCAGTCAACATTTACTTGGCTGATGAATCCCAAACCCTGGGAGCTTCATGGGCTCTAGAAATATGGTGCCGCTCTGTGGAGAAGGCCTGGCAAGCTGCAATCAGGAAATGCGAGCCATTTCCAAGTCACTGTGTTCTATGGGGTGACAACACATCCCGGGAACTACGTAACAGCTGCTGCCATCGATTTTTCAGTGCATTAACGTGCGCTGGGATCATGAAGAGCTGCTCCCTAAAGCACTTACCCGTCGGTCATACCCATGAGGACATAGGTTCTTGTCCTGGCATTTCAGTCCTTTTTTTCTCGCTTGAGGTTGGAGAGGGCAAATCTTTGCACTTAGTTTCTCGTTAGATGTGTTGGGCCTGCGGTTGAGGGTTTAGAGGGTTTAGGTTACACGGGCCTGACTAGAGCCTGATCTTGAATGTCCTGCTGTTCTGCTGGGATGACGTCAAAACTAAGATGCTTTCTTCGGGCTACTGACAACAATTCTCCGAGAATGCACGGATGACCTGTGTCTCGTTGGTGACATATTATGTTCGCATGCTTGTCTTTGTCCGTCAAACACTCGAGATTCAAACGGTTTCAGTTTTTCTTTCCTGGCGTATAAGGCAGTCGCTTTCATGTCTGGCAGCGGCCAAGCTGAGGCAATCCCCAGGCGACCTGGCGAGGATATTGGAGAGAAAGCTGCAGCCAATATTCATGAACCGCCAGGAGACGCTTCACATGGAGTACGTCACAGGAATCAGGGATTTTGACAGAGAACTCCCTGCTGCTTCATCTTTCTACAACGCATTCCGGCGAAGAAAAAATGACGACGATGGAGAAACACCCAAAACCATCCCTCACAGTTTCACGTTTGCACGGAGAGAAAGTGCCCTGGCTTCTTTTTGTGGCATGAACGCATAAATTGGCGTGGTTTTACTTTGGTTGCCTCACTCTTGAACTTGTAAGGTCTGCCCAACAACATCCTGCAAGGCGCCTTTGAGAATCTCCCTCGACGGCGCCCGAGACACCGGTCTGATACATTTGCTTTCGTCAAACGGTATGTTTCCGATGACTCCTACAGCCAACGCCCGCTGGTGGCTTGGCCTGGGGATGTCCTTGACGAAGCTTTGGCAGCCTTTGACAGGCTGAGCACAGCGAACTGTCGAGGCTTCCCCATTCTTGCAAGCTGTTTATCCACCTCAAGCCCTCAAACATTTCAGCTGCTGTAGGAAGCGCAGCAGATTCAGACTCAGACCTAGATTCGGGTACAACTTCAGGTTTTGCTTGGGTGTTTTTTCAACATGCTGGCAGGCTTGGGGCAGTCCCTTGAGCAGGGCAAAGAAAGTGAGTACCTGAAGCTGGCTGATTGGTTGGAGGCCCGCTACGACCAGTACGGCCCAGGCATCCTGTACTTGCGACGTTTGGCTGGAGGGCTTGCTAGACCTGTTGGCACTGTGCCACCACTAGAGTGGCTCTCCCCTAGATTCATCCAACGCGCAGGGCGTGTAAGGGTTCAGCTAGATGATCCCTTGGACGCAGATGCGCATGACTTGCGGGTGTGTTTTCACCGGCTTTGAAGCCAATTTGAAGTGCAACGCGCATGTAATTCGCACCAAGAAATCCGCTGGGTCTGTTCTGTCCGTGCCTGCGCGAAGATGTTGTCAAGTGGGCGTTTGTACGCATGACTTGCAGAAAAGTTCTACTTCTATGTCAAGCCCTGCCCTCCACACAGGTGGCTTACCAGGAACTCTGTTGTTTGCACAGGCGTCTGACGCCTCTCCTGTGCTCCTGTAGACTAGGCATGGCAGAAGAAGAGAACCCAGACCATCTTCGAAGTCCTGAACCAGCCAAGTCTGAAATGAAAACTGAGTCGCCCGAGACTCACGCAGCAAAGGGTCTCGTTGAAGGACAGGCTGTTGCAGTTCCTGCATTAGCGGCCACCCCAACTCTCGGGCTTGCCGACAAGATCCAGCAAGTCTTTCGCAAGGCAGACTGGGAAGGGTTTTGGGAGTGGGCGCTTTCAAGCCTTCCAAGCGAGAATCCAGAGCCTAGGCTAATTTGTGCACAGGTGACAGCTGATAAGCACATCGGTGACTTCCTCACTGACATGTTCCCCTTGACCAAGAATGGCCGCGCCAAGTTTGCAAAGGCATGCCTCCTGGGGGTGATTGGGATGATAAGACTAAGATCCATTAGTATTACTATTATTCTTACGTTTTTTTCCGTAAGTATTGATACCGCACACCTTCTGGGCTTAGCTACTTGAATGTGGAGGCAAGGCCTAACAATTTGAATCCGTAGTAATGGCCTTGTCAGGTTCACTTTTTGGGAACCCAAAACTATGTGACTGAGCTCATGTCCTTTCAAGGCTAAAAGGTTCGATCTCGAACAAGATGCCTTGCAGGTCATGCTGTCGTACTTGGCGCAGCCAGACGTAGCGAACAAGATCCAGCCTCACGTCCCGATCAATTATGAGCCGCAGGGCGACAAAGAGGATTTCTGGATCTGCCCATGGATGGTTGACTACTCCAAAGCGTGCAAGTTTGGCGGGGCAGGGGCTAAACATTTTAGAAATCGCATGGTTCTCAAGGTCCTGATGCATTCAGTTTTATAACCTCTAGCCTTAGCGCCTTAGCGTGTACAGCCACTTCATATGTGAATGCGCCCCAAGGCGCTTTCGGGTTTTTAAGTTTAGTCAGAATCATTAGCTGCTACTCACCAGCTCACTTGGGTCTGTCAGTTGTTGACGCAAGTCACCCCAGAAGGAATCATCCCTATTGAGCGGGTCATTTTGAATCTGCCCTGTCCAGGTGACTTTGGGAAGTACCCAGACATGGTCACCCTGAAAGTGCACTTCAGTTCAATCCTGAAGCTGGGGTTTCAAGCCTCCCGCGAGCCGCTGGAAGTTCGTTTCAGCGCCCCTGATGACCGGGAGTTCGAGGGAGGCTCAGGGTTCAAAACCCGTGTGGGTGGATTCCACATCTTTTGCAGGATACTCCCTGACGCGTAAAGGCCCGGCCATCGATGGTGTTCGAATTTTCAGTGTTCGGCTAGTGGATGGCTTCACGAAGAGCTTGATTTGTCAATCTATCTTCGCCCTTCTTCATATGATGGCATCTCGTCTCTGAATGTTTGGACGCATAGAGTTTTGAGTCAGCACTGTGAGTTTAGAGGGTTTCCTTTTGCTTCATCGCGAGACATCTAAGGGAGTTGATGAATGCCAGCTCCAGGAAGACAGTGGCATGTGCGAAGTCTTAGCTTCATTGAAATATCTCAAGGCGAACTTCCGGAGGCACAAGAAAGCTGAGGAGCACCTCTTCCAGGCGCTGGCCATATGCCAGCGGACAGGGGAGAAACAGCAGGCGTCCCCTTTGGACCTTGTGGCTACTTTCGGCGAAGCTTGTAGGATTCGGAAAATGACAGGAGGTGGCTCCAAGTCATTGAGAGACACGCTCAGCGGGTGCATAGCAGACTTCAACAAACATGCAGTTGCCAGGGCAGCATGTCTGCAACATCTTCATTCAGTGGGAGGTTTCTACCAAAACTTCTGGGCCTGTGCAAGTTCATGACCACACATAAGAAAATGGTACTTACATTCAATTCATAGACCAAGATTTCTATATATTCCTTTTCTACCACCTTGTGCCCAGGCGACCCACCATGGAAAGTCTAGCCCAACAGCCTGTTGTAAAATTGTCTACCAGTTGAACCCTGTACCCTAACCCAGGTGAAGGTATAGGTCGGAAAGACCTTCCTTGCAATACAACTTTTGCCCAGACGACCCTACAGCCAAACACCCCTGAAAGGTAAACATTCGTTACAAATGTCTACTGTAGGCCAGGTATGAAAACCTCAAATGTTCATCCGAGGCACATCGCGTCAAACCGGAAGTGCAGAAGATTGTTTACAATCTGCTCAGATGCCCCTCAGAGATGCGTCAGTCTCTGAAGGACATGTATGATGCTTACCGCCACCACTCCGCAGGCTGGCTTGGGGGGTATTTCACAAATATTCTTGAAGCAGCATCATCAGTTCATTTCTACAGGAGCAACAGTGCACGCAGTTAACCTAATTTCTCCCCTGCCAGCGCTCACCTTCGAGAATCTCAGTGGTGAGTACTTCGTGCCGGGTAACAACTTGGCCAAGGATGCGCCATCTCCATGGCCCAGCATTCTGGACTCTTGGCGTGTCCACACAACCCACCGTTGCATAGCCTTGTTTTCCGGGCAGCACATGATCATGTCTGAAAGTGGTGTGGGGTTCAATTGTGTGGCAAGCACAAACACATGTGTGTGTGCAAGATCATGTTTGCTCTTAAGTTCTTCGCTCGGTGCTTCCAAAATGTCAGGAAGTCTCTGACATGGCGACCATTACATGGGTGGCCAGGATTGCAAGCATGCACAGGGCAAAGGCTCCGCCAGAAGCTTCCTCAAAAGTGCAGGCCCTTCCGTATTGTTAGCAATTTGAATTCTAAGGTTCATGCCTGAAGAAACCCCTTGAAAAGATTTTGATTGCTGATGTTGTTGAACGACAAGGGTTCAACTCTCTATCTCTCTTTGTGGAAGGGCTGAAGGTTTCTTGGGATGGGCTGCCACACTTTCAGGGGGGATGAGGTTCAGGGTCTTTGAGGGTTGCTTGGGAAGGTCTGTTCAGGATGGGAGGCGTTAGGCAGGCGGGGGGGGGAGGCGGCTTTTCTTTTGGGGCTTCATGTTGGCGATGCAGGGGCGCCCCAGGCCGTGTTCGTTCAGGGTGGGGTGAGGTTCAGGGTCTTTCAGGGTAATTTTGGAAGGTGTGTTGTTCCGTGGGAGGCATTCAGGCAAGCTTGGGGGAGGGCTAGGTTCGTATGTTTGTTCTCTCTCCCTCTCTCTCTCTGACACCTCGCTTGCCCTGCAGAAAGCTGCTCAGCAGACCACGGAGCAGTTGAAGGAAATGCTCGAGGTCTCTTGTTTGTGGGTATGGATGCACCCGCAGCTGAAGAAACTCTTGGGCGACGGCTCTGCAATGCTGACACTGGAGGACGCTTGGATGATGGGGACACTAGGCTGAAGCTGGGCTTCTGGTTTAATTTGAAGATTCCTGTGCTTGACCCCAAGCCCTGAAACCTTGGATCCTAAACCCCTTAACCCTAACCCCCAAACCCCCAAGCCCCTAAACCCCTAAACCATAAATATCTGGGCTCCACAGACCTTCCCCCGAAAATGGCGGTATAGGCTCACTCCGCGCACCAAATGGCGGTATAAATGAAGATCTACACCAAGAAGGAATTTATACTGCCATCTGGCCAGATGGCGGTATAGAGTCATCTTACCAAAGTAGGGGCGGTATTTGTAAGCCATTTTCACAACATGCAAATAATACCTCTCATATTCCGGTGGGATTACTTTATACTGCCATCTGGCCAAATGGCGGTATAAGATGGCTCCGCCAGCCAAGACACCAAAATACTGCCATCACCCTCTCATGGTATAAAGCTTCTCCACCTTGAAAATGGCGGTACTCGGGAACTCCGCCTGAAAATGGCGGTACTCGGGCACTCCGCCTATGGGTACTGAAACTTAAACCGGGGTTCGATTTAGTTTTCCTTTCAGACTGCCATCCTTTGCAGCCCAAGACCCCAGCAATGATATGAATACCCTATAGAATCCAAGAGGCCCTTTTCTGTTCAATTTTAGGATGACAATCGTGTGTAGAGAACAAGCCCCTCAACACCAACCTCAGCACTCACACTTAGACTAAAAAGCAACAATTGCGCATTCTCTACCTTTCATAAGTAAGAAGCCTTTCAACCAATGTCTGCAGCGTCAGGGCGCTTGACACGGAGCTGAAGCAAGTCCTTCGCCTCAAGGAAGAAGGCTTTGATTTCGAGCGCGTCGGCTTTGTTATGGAAGCCAAAGGGGAGATTCAGAAAGCTTTCTTTGAGAAGAGCCAGAACTCCATTAGCAATGCTCTCCGGCAAGCAGAGAAAAGTTCCTACGAACTTTTCATGGCCCAGCTGAGCACTGACCAAGCCCACTTCCGTTCGAATCTTGTAAGCGTTTCATCGCAGAATGGTCTTTTTTTTGGAGTAGTAGTAGCAGCTGTAGTAGTAGTAGTAGTAGTAGTAGTAGTAAAGCAGCAGCAGCTGTAGCAGCAGTAGCAGTAGCAGCAGCAGGAGTGTGGGCGATTTAGATGGTGATTGGGTTCAAATAGGATTTGTGGCACGAGTGCGTTGACAGCATAATGGCTAAAACCTGAACCCTAAAAACCTAAAACCCTAAATTCCTAGACCCTGGAACCCAAAACCCTATAACTCCAAAATACCTTACAGCACTAAGCCGCGGAAGAGTGTAGTTCATCGCCGGGAACCCTTTCCAACATGAGCGTCACACGGCATGGGCATGAATAGGCAGCAAAACCAGCATCAGCAGCAGCAGCAGCAGCACTTCGCAGAGGCGCCGGCAGCACTGGCATTTGCAGACCCCCTCCCCAAAACATTAGCCTACAAATCCGGCAAGCGCAGTAAACAAAATAGGGGCAACTGCTTATGTACCACGGTTGCTGTGTGTT
>CAJNIZ010044401.1:27490-42443 GCA_905231905.1 Symbiodinium pilosum
TCCAAGCCTTTGGGCGCTCTAGGTGGTGGGCCGCTGGAAAGGTCCGGGCAATCACACTTGGCGCGCACATGGACATCAAAAAGGCGAGAGGCCTCCGCGCTCCCAACGTGATCGTTTGGCGCTTGAGGCCGCAGTCCTTTAATTTCCAGGTAATGCCCAAGTTAGTTAGTAGCTGGAGGTCATATGAATGTCTAGGATTTTGAAGTCGATAGCCTTGGTTTTATGTTTTCAGTCGCAAGTGGACCTACAGAGTCATGTATTATAAACTCATAGTATGAGGACTCACGGTATCTTTCAATTGGCATTCTCAAGCTGCTTTGTGTAGCAGCGCCTGCATGCTAGAAGCTTTGCGCAAGTCCAGCTGTTGGCGTAGACTGCTTCGAGTGTAGCTAGGCAGTGACAATGGTTCTTCAGGCTTGCTTTGACTTGCATGTTTTAGACCCTTTATAGAAATATGTCCTGAAATCTTTTGTCCCTTTCGAGATTAGTGACGCTGTATGGGTCGAGTGAACGGAGCGGGCCTGTCTTGCCAACAAATCACATTGTAGCAAACACCTCTCACCTGGTATTGATGTAGCAGACTGTCTCAATAACAACCTCCTTTAATATGTACTTAATACATGTGACTATGCAACACCCAGGCCCACACCCTTGCGTCTCATTCTCATCATTAGACCTTCAAGTAGTTTGGCACGAACCAACTCTGACTAAGAACTACTGACCCTGATTTTCCACCTTGTGCGTCAGGCTCGGCAACAACCGTGAGCTGCTTCCAATTCGGCCAGTGATCGTTCACCGGGCAGAGATGGCAGTAGGACCTGGAGTCGCCCGTTTGTTTTGAGTTCATTTCAGCTGGAAGCTGGGAGGCAGGGGTCTGACTCTGTATTCCACGCGATAACGCAGCCCCAGTCTTCTACCTTTCATACATTGAGCTCTGGAGTCTGAGGATATTGCAGAGCATGTTCAGGTCATGCAACAGAAATAGGAGAAGACGTTGACTAGGCCAGACCGATATGAACAGAGCTAAAGGCATGTGTCAGCTACCGGGATTTGGTAGTTTGACGCTTGCTTTCACATGGGCTTAGTCATTGATTAGCCTACAAAGAAAGTAAGGTAAGCTTGGGCCTTGACTAGTTTAACCTTCCAGTTAGGATTCGCTTAAGGTTCAAAACGGATTCACGGATCATTATGTTAAGGCACGGTTTTGCCTTTGCCAAGAGCTCATTCTGCATTTTCCTTCCCCTATCTAGGTTGCTCTCTGCTACAACTGTACTTGGCGCAACGCACCGCGGCAATAGCTAGGATAGGTAGTGAGCTCTTGCTGACCAAAACTCCCTGCAACCCAAGGCTTCATGCTGGGACTTTTGCTGGCCAGGTCTGGGATTAAACGTTGTCAGAGCCTGAATGAAGGGTTGTTAAGGATCTGCCAATCAGGGTCAGCAGGATATCAAACCTATCTTTCAAGCTGCTTGGGTTGGCATTCTCCCGGGCCTGCGGCCATTTCAATTCTTCAACTGCTCAGTCTCTGCGGAGACTAGCTTTCAACGTCTGTGAATTTTGCTTTAGGGCGGGCGCAGCTCTGGCTGATGCAGGGAGCAAACAGGGAAACTGTTCTTGCCTGCATCGTGATCCAGCGCAGTAGCTCTGCATCAGCATGTCTCTGATGAAGGTCTCCTTCGAGTTCGGATGTACATGCTAGTGTGATTTGCTAGGTACAAATTTGACAGCCCGGTTTTGGCAATGTCTGCCACAGGGGCTGGCGACCTGAAACCTACTATTCCTCAGGAATCTGCGCGCAAACAAGTTGTGGGTCTGCGAATCTGCTCATTTACAAGCATGTGCGTGTGAGAGGTAGTAGGCCTGAAGAAAAGGTTGCCTTCGCGCTTGCTGACATGAATTCTGTCACAGTTTTTCCATATCGAATCAGGGCCTCTAGCATCTGAAACCAGTGCTGGACGGACATGTCGTCCTCGCAGAGCGACCGCCCTGTCTCCACTTCCCCGCCGCCCGTCTGCGTGGATGACTACGCAGATGATTTGGCGACCCTGCAAAGCCTGAACGAAAAGGCTAAGCAGGGGGAACAGAAAAAGATAAGTAGCCCTGCAAAGAAGCCGGACAACAAGCAACGGTTTGAGGCAAAGGAGGCTAGTGAGGACTTAGGTTCCCCAGAGGAGGGTCCGGCTGAGGAAGAGAATGGCAAGAAGAAGTCGTCAGGAAAAAAGAAGAAGCGAAGCAGCAGTGAGGGCCCAGACCGAACAGACGATAAAAAGAGGGATGAGACGGATGAAGATGATGATGAGGTTTGGGGTTTTCAATCAAATAGCTGGTGGTGGAACATGTTCAGCTGCGCACTAGGTTTGCCTATTATTTCGTTGCTCAGGACATTCAGAAGCCTGAGAGCCGTGGCAAGAAAGCAAAGAAACGTGCCAGGTCCCCCAAAGGTGGCCGGGGACGCGGCCGTTCAAGCAAGAAATCCAGCCGGAAGACTAAGAAGTCCTCCAAAAAAAGCAAGGGCCGCAAGAAGGAAGCCAGCGATGAGTTGATGAATGCATTCAACGCAGCGAAGGACTCCAGTAGACACTTTGAATTTGGGTTCTTGCAATCGTCCGCAAGTAAGATTAAAAATGAGCTCTGGCGCTGAGGAGGCAGAGACGTGCTACAGCCCCGGAGGTCGCCGGAAGTCCCCAAGCGTGAGCTCGGAGGCGCCGAACCCACGGGCCTAGAAATCCATTATGATGTCTACTGCTCGTCGCCCATCTCTAGCCACCCAAGTTCAAACCTGTATTACCCCTACGCTAGCCACTACACGTGAGTAAGCTAATCGTTACCCCCGAATATTAAAGGGCTCCCACCCCTATACCTCGAACATTAGTTACTATAGAGGAGCATTTATGTTTTCACATCATGACCTTATCAGGGACTATTCCAAATGAGGGCCTTATTGGGGACTATTTCAAATGAGGGTCTTGTTAGGGATTATGTCAAATGATTGGTTATAAGGGACTATTTCAAATTTGGGCCTTACGAGGGATTATTTCAAATTAGTGCCTTGTTAGGGACTATGTGAACTTTGGGGTTTACAAAAAATAATCTAAATTGGAACTGTTAACTTTATTAGGCACTATTTCAAATTAGGGCCTTGCCATGCTAAGGGTTCTTACAAATTAGGGTCTTATGCGGACTATTTCAAATTAGAGATCGTATACTATTTCAAACCTTGGGCCTTATTAAGGAATATTTCAAACTCAAGCCTTGTGAGGAACTACTTCAAATACGCTTGCACCCTTTCATCCCAAAACAAGGTCTACGCAGAAAAGGGGCTTTTTCTCTGAGGCACAAGAACAGGGTTGGTGGCGTATAACACTATCAAAGAGTACTATTACTGTTGATGCACCCTAGGCCCAGTAGGCATTTCTTGTGTCTGCACTCAGAAAAGTTGCCCCCGCAAACATTTAATGCAAATTCGCGGGCCACTCATATCGCAGAAGAAGGTTGAGAACAAATGAAGGCTCTAATCTTTTTCAAGCCGCAAGTTTGTAAATGTAACGTAACAAAGAGCAACTGCTCCTTTTGTATGTATACTATTTATCAATGACGTACGGTTGCCTAATTTTGGGGGTTGCCAGTCTTCAACGGGCATGAGACCCTCGGCCCTGCCGCAGGTTAGTAGCTACAACAGCTCCTCCAGCGCTGCGAGAGAGGAGGCGACTCACTTGCATTACCTCAGCTGACAGTCCGCGAAGTTCGGGTTTTCGTTGACTGTGGGGAGTGGGCTTGGACCATTTTGGGCTGAGTGGGATCGCGGGCCTCCAAGAAGCCATCTTTGAGTTGGAACGCCCTGTTTCAAACAGACGAGCCGTAGGGTTTTGGGCTTAAGGGTCTAGAACGGGAAACGCCACATGGACCGTGCATGGTGAAGAAGGTAATTTGTTGGAACGGAGCCCAGTGCGAAAAAAACATTTCCAGATATTTCTGGGTTAGGGTTTTTAGGGGGCTGGAATTTTCAGGTTCAGGGAATAAGGTCTGACAGAAAAATTCTAGCCCTCAGAAATAACATGTGTGTTTCCTGAGATTGTCAGACGTTGCTTGCAGTTTGGCCCGGCTTTGTTTGTTTTCTTGTTTGCCGTGTACAGTCAGCCAGCTCTATGACACCAAAGCAAGCACCAGGTTTCTCAGCACCAGTGAGGGAACGCCACCTACTATTACAATATGCCATAGGTCGACCCCCCCTAGTAATGCTGACTTTAGTGGATATTAGATGCTGGTGATTCACTTCGGGGCCTCTTTCTCATATTCCTATTATACCACTATTATACAGCGGGGGGTCCAGCTAAAGTATTCCGTTTCAAGCCTTTTGCTTCTACTTGAGCTTTACAGCTGTCAGGGTTTCGCGGGGGCATCCTGCAGAGCAGAACAGCCAATACAGCAGCCATGAATGAAACCGCCTTCAGGGTATTTGGGGGTCTAGAGCTTGTTGAAGTTTGAAGGTAAGTGGAGCTTAGTCGAATGTTAAGGGGGGAGCCCATGCAACCACCGCCTTCAAACCACCTAGGGCATACGCGTCTGAAATTTTCAGACCTCAACGACCCTAGTGTGTCAAAAACGCCCAGAAACACTCAACATGCCTGCCGCACGCATGAATGCCAAGCGCCGCCAAAATTTTGTCTGCGCAGGTGGCCGTCAGCGCAGGGAATCCTGTCGAGGCAGGGTGGTTTGTGCTGACCACAGACTCTATGTGTTTTTATTGTTTTTCCGTTCGCGTGATGCGTAGTGCTGCAGAAGGACCCTTCAGTGCAAATGCGCCACTGATGTTGTACCAAAGTTGTTTCTCTCCTTCAGGTCAAGCTTCTTGCGTTACACGCAAATTGTAGCTGACTATGGGAGAAAAGCTTCAGGACACTAAAACACCGTGGAGGATTCGCTACATGAACTTGAAATCACTAGCCAGGATGCTGCCGCGAGTCCACTTCCTGTCCTAGACGCTGATTCCATCAATGAGAAAGCAGAGGAGATTTAGGGGCCTACTTTTTGATCATTACCGAGCCATCTCATCTTGTTTTCCCAGTACGCAGGACAGTGGACGTGATGGAGTTCCTGCAGCATTGGCCCTTGCAGACGAGCCCTTCCTCCAGGAGCACCTGAAGGATTTTTCAATTGGGACTCCTTGATCACTGCAGAACCATCTCATCTTGTTTTCTCAGAACGCAGGACAATGGCCTTGATGGAGTTCCTGAGACATTGGCCCTTGCCAAGGAGCCCTTCCTCCAGGAGCACCTGAAGGATTTTTCAATTGGGACTCCTTGATCATTGCAGAACCATCTCATCTTGTTCTCCCAGTACACAGGACAGTGGCCTTGATGGAGTTCCTGAGACATTGGCCCTTGCAAACGAGCCCTTCCTCCAGGAGCACCTGAAGGATTTTTCAATTGGGACTCCTTGATCATTGAAGAACCATCTCATCTTGTTCTCCCAGTACGCAGGACAGTGGCCTTGATGGAGTTCCTGAGACANNCCCTTGCCAAGGAGCCCTTCCTCCACGAGCACCTGAAGGATTTTTCAGTTGGGATGGGCGCGTGGCAACTCAAGTCCTGTTGCGTCAGTAGATGAAGCATGTTTCTATCAAACTGCCAGATCCCTCTGCTCCATCTGCAGGAGATAGATGCCGAGACCCAGCCGCCCCCTTTGAACTCCTGTGTTGAGAGCGGAGACGCCAATATTTGGAAGGACATCTGCGCACTTCGTTTTCTGTTTGTTGCTACATCCATTTTTCAGGACGACAGCCAGCAAGTGATGTCTCCGGTTCCTCTGAAGGACTTCTGTGCAACATGTGCAGGATAGATGAGTGCTTGTCCTTGAAAAGGACCGATTCGATGATCTGGCTCGCGATCTTCCAGAGAAAGGATCGGAGGCTGCCGGTTGTTTTGTTTTTTCAGCTCCCGGGGTCCGCTTGGATCTGCAGCTCAATCAGTTTTATCAATTGAGGGTTCTCCGTCCATGTTCTCGGTCCACACACACTAGCGTATTGGAACCCAAAAGGCAAGGAAACCCAACCAAAAAAAATGGTACAAGTTTCTAGACGGACCGGGCCCAACCGCCTGAATTGCCCAGGATGAAGATAAGACTTCCTTTCATGTAAGACGCCCAAAATCCACCTTCTTGATGGGAATAATAGTGGTAACAGAAAGTATTTCCAAGACCCTGGACTTGCTGAAAGACCCTAATTGAAGAGCCCCCATTGATCCTTGCAAGCCAACCAAGTATTCTGCAACTAGCCGGAAGAGGTTCAAGTTTTCCTCGCCCACATCCCAGATTATACTGCAGGACACAGTGTTGGTGGAGGACTCCCCCGAGAAGGCCAGGTGGCTGAATGAAAATGAGGTATTGCAACATAACCCCATAGCCATAGCATGAAGCCCTGGAAGGACCACCCATAGGGAGCCGCTGGTTACTGATGCTACACATACAAATCCCAGACGAGTCGAGAATTCCTGAAGATGAATCCGCAATCTTGTTCCCCAAGACCCAAATGGAAGGTCCTTGCCAGCAGCATGGAGCTCAAGGAGAAGCCATGCATTCCTGAGCGAGGTGTGCAGGCCATGGGTCAGTGGTTGCATCACTACACGCCTATGTGTGCTACTGGGGAGGTGATGCAAAAGACTAGGGGGTTGGGCTTGATTGCAAAGCATTTTGGTGCTCCTCAAGGTTGGGGTTGGAATTCAAGTGAATGAAATTGTGTAAATGCTACCCATCTAGAGGATGTTGTACCCATACATGCTAATGCTCCGCACTAGCTCTTGGTCGAAAGAAAGTTCCATGCAACAGACTCACGTGAAGCACTGAACGTCTGAAACTTCTGCTTCAGATGGACCAGATTCCAACGTTTATCGGGGAGCCCTAACCCAGAGAAAATGTCCTTCCATCATGCTGGTATAAAGCCTGGGGAACTCCACTGAATAAGGAAGTGTCTTGCATGAAGGATGCGCTGGCTGGGGAGAACACAGCCGATGCTGATGAGGATGAGTTGAAATCTGTGCCTCTGCAAAAGATTATTAAGACGAGAGCACATTCCTACTTAGCTCACTCCTGGCATGTCTGAGGTGAGCCTTCAGGTGCGATTCAGGACCTCAAACTCATTAGTCAAAGTACACATCCCGAGCCGTAGGCTCTGAACCCCATATTTCAAACCCTAAGCCTTTGATAGATTTAGACCTTGAACCCCATCAAACCCAAGCCCTTCAAACCCTATGTAGCCCTTCATTCTTTAAACCCCCCATTTAGCCCTCAAGAACCCTCAATTTTTTCAGCCCAACGAGGCCATCAAAAGGACCGTTGGAGATGTCCTGAAGAAGCCCGCCGCGCAAACCCCTCCCAAGCCGCGTGTGGCTTTGAATAGGACTGGCCTTGCCAAGAACTTTGACCTGGAGTTGTCCCCCGTGCAGCAGCGCGGGCTCTTCCAAAGCCCGGTCCCAGCAGGCGATCGTGACCCCAACACGGTCACCACCCAAGCCCTTGGCAGCCCTCGCAGCTCGCTGGATGGTGAGGCCCTCTCCAGCAACCCACGTGTCAGGTCAAACCAGTTGACGCCGGCGACAACCCCTACGAAGTCGACCCCCAGCAAGATCGAGATCGCACCAGCCAAGGCGCATGTGAAGTCATCCCAAAGCAAGAGCAAGAAGACACCTTCAGCAGGCATCAAGAATCGCGCAGTGGTCAAGCCACCCATGAAAGTGAAAGTCATGAAGAAGCCCGCTGCCATGAAGAGCCAGAAGGCAACAAAAGGCATGAACAAGTTGTCCGCTATGAAGGCCATGAAGGAAATGAAGAGCATGAAAGCCATGAAGACTACAAAGAAAGGGGCCAGCAACGAGCGCAACCGGATCTACAGCTTGGCCTATCACAAGGTGATGAAGGCTGGCAAAACTGAGGCACTGCGGAAGGCTGGACTTGGGTAAAGCTTTATAAAGACAACAAACCTAGGGAGCTTTAAGCGCAAACTAGCCCACTCTTTTTCGTCGCCACAACTCTCGCAAACCTGAAAGTCCTGATTGATTTTTCCCCAAACCCTGCCTACAGCCTTAACCCCAGTGTTTCCTTTAACACCCCAAATCCCTGCCCGGTCTATACTCCTGCTTAAGTAGATAGAATATGGGGTACGGTATATGAGGATCTTAGTGTAATATGCCCAAGACCATGTTCGATCTACTTGAGGGGAACTATAAGGCCTTACGCCCTGATCAGATTTGAGTCTTAAGCCCCAATCAGTTTGAAAGCCTTTTGAGCTGGAAGTCTTGGGACCCTACAAAGCTATCAAAAAACATATCCTTCCTTGCGCAAGGAGGCGCGTGCTGCCGGGATTCGTGCACTCAAGGATGCAGGCTTCGAGGTTCGCTGATCGATGGGCAGTAAGCCAGGAGGATTTTGAGCAGTGGGGCGACGGAAAACAGACACTGCTGCAAGCTGCTGTACAGTCCCCGTTAAGTAGATACAATATGGCTTTGGGTATGTTATAATAAGAAAACCCCCA
This sequence comes from Symbiodinium pilosum, assembly GCA_905231905.1. Taxonomy (NCBI): domain Eukaryota; class Dinophyceae; order Suessiales; family Symbiodiniaceae; genus Symbiodinium; species Symbiodinium pilosum. The sequence continues at coordinate 36,015 of CAJNIZ010044401.1, forward strand.
TAAACCCATATTGTATCTACTTAAGGGGGACTACAGCCTTAGCAACATCCGTTGATTCTTCATTCGTGCCTGTGATCAGTGCTTGCCTCTAGAAGTGTAAAGGCCCTTGTAGGGGTCATACCTGAAGAGGTTATAGTCCTCCTTGAGTAGACACGATATGGCCCTGGGAATGTTATATGAAGATCCCCATCTACCCCATATTCTATCTACTTCAGGGGGACTATAGCCTCAGCAAGTGAATGCCAGAACCCACAACTGATTGTAGCAAGAGGCCATAGCATGGAGTATCAGTTGTCCATGATAAGACTTCCACTTGTCATGAGTATGGCTTTAAACCCTTTGAGTCCGTGGACCCTTAGGGCCAGAGGCCCAGTGTCTCGGTCTAGGCTTTTTGGTTTAGGGTTGAGAGCTGTTCCAGGTAGGTAGCTACCAGGTCTGTAGGCCATGTAAGGCTCATAGCAAGGCATGCGGCCTATGTGAGCCATACCCTAAGGGTCCAAGTACCCAATAATTAGGCACTTGGGATTTTGGTAATAGTAATTTTAGTACAGGTTTTGGGTAAGTATATGATTATTGGGTACTTGGACCCTTAGGGATACTTTATACACTCTTAGAATCCCTTTTAGTCGCCCCTATAATACTCCCTGATATAGTCTCCTGTATGAACCCCCTTAAGGAGTTTAGACTATAGCTCGAACGAGGGTTATGCAATGTAGGCCGTCTATAGAGGAACCCACCTGAATAGCTTTTTTTGGTGCTTAAACGCAGTAAGAGTCTATTCCTTATATGAAATACTATACCCTAAAAGGAGGATATAATCTTACTCTACAATGGGTACCATAGTATCCCCAAATCAAATACTACTCACCTGAGATCTACATAGCCGGAACTCTCCTTGACTACCCTGGTTAATTTTGTGCCCTAAACCCTAAACCCTAAACCCTAAACACTAGACCCTAAACCCTAAACCCTAAACCCTACCCTAGTTAGCTCAGGGATGAATTCATAGCCCCCCTAAGTAGATAGAATCTGTTTGTTGGGTATATTATTATAAGATCCCCATATAACCCATATTCCATCTACTTAAGGAAGACTATAAGGTCTAGGGTTGGGGGTTTGGAGGTTCAGGGCTTCAGGTTTCAGCTTTTTGGAACAATTTAGGGTGTTCTTTTGCCTCCTGCCCACCCCAAACCCCAAACCCTCAAAGCTTTTCGGTGCTTCGTATTCAGGTTCAAGTATAGAAGGGGGCTCTCCAACTGGATATAAGGGCTTCCCCAAACAGGCGTACCTTGTTGGGGAATGATCCCTACAATAAGTAGCAAAATACTGTTGATGGAGGAAATCTTGCACCACCTTAAGCCCCTGAAGTCTTAGAAACTACACTAGTTTAGGGCCCCCAGGTGGTGCAAGATTTCATGCATCAACAGTATGTTTGGGTCTATGTTGTGGTTCTCCTTATCTACGGAGACCACCATCTGAGCTATAGTCTAAACTCCTAGTATCCCCCTTAATTTGCCTTATACTACTTCCCTACATAATCCCATATATAACCCTCATATTATAATATAGGAAGTATACCCCCCCACTCTGAACTCTAGACTCTGCGGGTACGATGGCCTGGCACCAGGAATGGCACCTCTGAATCCTGCCCGAAACTAACTTGCATGGACCCTAAACCAACCCTAAACCCTAAACCATTTTGAAGAGAAAGCTTCATCAGATTGGGGAGGGTGCCATTTTAAATCTTAAGCTCTAAACCTCAAAGCCTATCAATCAGCATCACGCCCATCAACCCTAAATTGCCAAGCCTGAAACATAACATACCCACTTCAGGAGACCCACGAACTTCTTCACCTCAACCCTAGACCCTTCATCCTAAAGCCAGACCTGATACCCTCAATCCTAAACCCTAAACTTTAAAGCCTCAATCCAAATCTCTGAGTCTTAAACAATAAATCCTAAATTCTAAACTATGCACAAAAACCCCTCAGTCTGGCACCCCAAACCCTGTACCCTAAACTTGAACCCAACATCCTAAACCCCATCCCCGCACCCTATAGCTTGCTGCAGGAAGATTATACTCTTCTTATGAAATACCACACCCAAAATAGAATACTACCCAAATCCCCGAAGAGTCCGAATACCCCAAAGGATGGGATGCCGATGCTAGGCTTCAAACACTGAGATCGGACTAGTCTTTGGTGGTTTCCCAAAATAGGGGGACCCCAATATAGACCCCAAAATATTATAATCCTTATTCTTGGGAACCCCAAGAAGGTACACCTCATTTTTAGAAACAGCCTTTTTTTGGCAACTAAAGCCTTCTAACCAGATTTGGGTACCCGGGGTACCTGGACGCGCACCAACCCAATAGGTTTTGGGGTGAACCAATCCAAGGCCCCTACATCCAACACCCTATAAGCACCCGTTTAGGGTTTAGGGGTTGAGGGTTTAGGGTTAAAATCCAAAGCCCGCCAAGCCCTAAACCCTCAACCCCTAAACCCTCAAAAGCTGCGCAGGGACGGGCTGTGACTTCGACGATTTCCTCTCCTTTGACTGTGCGGCCCCCATGGCCTTGCCTGAGCTTACGGTTTAGTGTTTATAGGGTTTAGGGGGTTGTGGGCTCAGGGTTTTCAGGTTCAGGAGTTTAGGGTTCAGAGTTTATGGGTTAAGGGTTCAGGGGTTCAGGGTTTAGGGTTCAGAGTTTGTGGGTTAAGGGTTCAAGGGTTTAGGGGTTTAAGGGCTTAGGCGTTTAGGGTTTAGTGGTTTAGGGGCTTAGGGTTTAGGGTTCAGTAACCCCTAAACCCCCAAACCCTATACCCTGAAGACCCTAAACCCTATAAACCCTGAAGATCCTCCTAGGATTCTGGATAGGGAGGGAGTCCCTAAACCCTGAGCCAGGGGCCTGAACCCTAATCATCTTGATTTTTCCACGTCTACCCGAGATCTTCTTCTGAGAACGTGACAAGGCGAGAAGAGTTCAGGGGCTTAGGGTTTCGGGGTTCAGGGTTTAGGGATTTAGGTTTAGGGCTTAGGGTTTAGGGATTTAGGTTTGGGTTAGGGCTTGGGGTTTAGGGTTTGGGGCTTATGGATTCAAATCATACGGCGCGCGACATTAGCATGGAGCTCTATGTATGTACTGAGGACGCTCCCCAGGCATCAGCTGGGCATGTCTCTTTGAAAGCGGCCGCTTTGCAATGACGGACAAGATAATCAGATATCGAAGTTCTCAGGACATTTTTCTTGAAGTTCGAGACTCACCACAGCGAAGCCCAAAACCCTTAACCGGAGGCCTGTTTCCGGGTGATGCGTGTGAATCTCCAAGCTTAACGCCACTCCCCAAGAAGCCAAATGCGAATACAAATACTGCAATACACATGCCAGGATTAGTTCTAGATACTAAAACCAATACTACCTGAACCCCAAAAACTATGTAGAATACTTGCCTTTCAGACTGTTTTTAGGAATGTTGGGCTATTATTTCACCTACTTTTGGCTTCCAGGTAGTACATGTGCCAATGCCAATCCTGGTACTCTGATACTCATACTACAACCCGAAGAGCAAAGCTTAAGCTCTAAGCCGGAAAAAAAATACGCTCTAGTCTAAATTCTAATATCCCTCTGAGTAACCCCTATACTACCCCCCGTAACACTCCCCTGTATAATCCCCCTTTACGGAATTTAGACTATAGCTCATATAAACACGCTGAGCCAAATGAGACAGATCTATTGCAGGTCCCAGTCGCCACGGTTGTCGATATCAGTCCTGGGTCGGTCTACCCCAGCCGCCCACGACCCAACCGTGTAGCTGGGCCAGACTTTGGAGTTTAGGGGTGGGGGTGTACGGGTTAGAATTTGGGCCGTAGGTTAGAATTTGGGGTATAGGGTTTGGGGTTCAGGGGCTCAGACATGATGATGGCTCAAGGTACCTAAAAATATTGAGATTCTGGCGTTTCTGCGGCCCTTGCGGAGACACGAACCACAGACCCTATCGAGTTTACGGTTCAGTGAAAAATGATTGAGGCCCAAAATACTTCCCACCTAGGCATTTCGGGGCCCAGGTGTGTACCACATAGGTGCCCGGACACCTTGGGATCTACAGTCGCGGGCTTGAACCGCATATTTCAGATTTCTGCTGACGGGTTAGGCTTGCGTACTTATTATGGATCCTAAGCCCGCAACCCTAAACCAAATCGCCACGTGAAACTTGCTTGCAGTTTCACTGTCATATCAGTCCTAATTGCGCCCAATATGTGAAAATGGGGTTTCTTTAAGGGGGATATACAGGATATATAGCGGCATATCGGGATATGTAGCGTTTAGGGTTTCTCAAAAATGTAGGTTCCCTAAGAATCATGATATTTAGGTGTCTTTATTGGGGTCCCTCTGTTTATGGAAGCTGCCATATACTGAAGGTAGCCTGACAACAATAACCCCTGAACCCTAAACGCTAAGCCCTAAACCCCCCTCCCCCCGCCCGCTTTAACCCAAACTTCAATGCCGGCAAGACGCTCTGCGGAAGATCGGTCTACCTCCATTTGGACCTTGGTGGCCCCAACCTGAACCCCAAAAGTATGTAAAATAATGGCCTTTATGGCTATTATTATGGGTTTAGGGCTATTACTTTACATACTTTTGTGGTTCAGGAAGGCGCTTTGGATTTAGGGATTCTCGGGACACCGGCTATACTATACTTATAATTGGCTTAGAACTTTTATAGTCCCCCTAACTGGACTTATAGAGGTTACCCAAAGTGTAGATAGGAGTACAATTAATTCCTGTTGTATAGATAGTTACTATCCCATGAACCTCCAAGTAGGGTCCAGGGTCTAAAACAAAGGGCTTCGGGTTCAGGGCTTCGGATATAGGATGCAGCTTGTTTGTGGCAACCATTTTCCGTGATTCCAGAAGGTTTCCTAGGGTTTAGAGTCGGCTTTGCTGCCAGTTGTTGTAGAAAGGCCATTGCCAAGCCGCAGAGTGCTCCTCAGAGGATGCTCCGTAAGGGCTTGCATGTTGTGGGCGCTCTTTTCCTTTCCCTCTGAAGCACTAGCAGGGCCTACGCTTCCTACACCGCAAAATATCTATCCGAGTGCAAAACCTCACGATCTTATTCCATTCGTGCAATGACATATCAACCCTGGACTATCCATGCGGGAAAGAAATCCGTGGCGAGCTTAAACATCAGGAGACTCATGGACCCTTCAAATGAGGAATCTGTGGAATAATAGAGAATCACATGGAAAAGAACATGGACAATGAAATTGAAACTGGGATGATATAGCCGACTATCGGGGTATTCTATGGGTAAAGTCTCAACACCTATACGGTTAACCTTCAATCCTGGAGCCTATGAGTCCTAGACCATCAGCCTTATATACCCTAAACCTTAAATTCCACATCAAGCAGCTCGAGAACTTTCATCATCCAGCTGCTGGCGGTGAAGGTTCACCAAGGTTTCCAATTTGCCAGGCGAACTTACCTTGAGTAAAGGGACTCTACTGGGAACCCCAAACTGGGAACCCCAAGAATATAGTAGGTTTATAAGAGGTTCTCTATTTGGTCCCTTTATTGAGAGGACGGAAGCAATTTACAATGCCGGGATTTTGGCAACTCCCCTGATTTGGGATATTGAGGTTAATACAAAAATTTACTTGAAAAATCCCAAGCGCAAAATCTCAACCACTAACCCTAGGGGTACGAAAACCTGTTTGCAAATTTACGGTTCAAGGGTTTAGTCTTGGGAGGAGGCTGTTCCAGAACAAACTTGCGCGGTGTAGGGCCCGGTGCCCAAAGGCCCCGAAAACCCAAACTCAGGCTTGGACAAATCCTCTCCCCTTTACATCGACCCCCCCAAGTACCCTAGAATAGGGTCTAGGTAGATTCTATTTGTGCATATTTTAGGTCCATAGAGTGCACTTTGGGGGTCTAGGTAGGGTTTAGGGTTTAGGGTTTCCCCACCTCCCCGCCCCCTAATTTTAAATACTCCACATTGTGGTACTTTTTTGATGTATCTTAATCTATTGGAAGTAATTGATGTTAGGGGGTGTGGAGGTTCAATATTGGGGGGGGGATGATTTAGGCTTGTAGGAATTGGAAGTACAGCTTTGGGTATTTGGCCTGGACCCCTGTACCCTACCCTTGCCTTGGTGTAGCACATAGGGTATATGGAAGATGATAGCGCAACGTTAGGCACGCAGCAAAGAATTTTGAGGGTTTAGGGTTGGGGGAAAAATTGGGTCGGACCCTAAACCCTAAACCCTAAACCCTATAAACCCTAAACCCGGGCAAGGGGAGGGGAGGAGCTGGGAGCAGAGCGAAGGGGCGCGTTGCGTTGTATGCTGGTATCTGTCCCTCGAAGCCCAGTTACCTGTATATTGGGTTCCTGTCCTTAAGTCCCTATACAAATGTATACTATCTATAACCCAAGGA
>CAJNIZ010044402.1:0-13793 GCA_905231905.1 Symbiodinium pilosum
CCGCCTAAACCCTGAACCCCTAAACCCTAAAACTCCAAACCCCTGAACCCTAAACTCCCTAAACCCTGAACCCCTAAACCCTAAAACCCTAAACCCCTGAACCCTAAACCCCTCAACCCTGCAGGCGCAAGCATCCCAAGCAGATGAGATTCTGCGGGCGATATCTTCACCAAAAGCGCGCTCCCAGGGGCTAGAGGCCTACTTCAGAGTGTTTACGTATAGGGATTATGTAGGGATTATGTAGGATGGGGTTATATTGGGATAATGGAAAAGACAATGGAAACTACTATTTAAGGGTTAGGGTTTATAGTCCCCCTGAAGTAGATAGAATATGGGGTATATGGGGAACATGTTTTCATATAGGCAAAGCCACATATTCTATCGACTCAAGGGGCACGATAGGGTTTCGGGTCGGAGTACAGGGTATGGCTGGATCCTTGTTGAATATGACATTATGTTGGAGCTTACTTGCTACAGCTCGAAACGGCGATGAGGAAACTCCTATACAACTCTTGAACATACGCCCTTGTATAATATGGGTCTTTCCATGCTCTTTTCCAGTATCCCTATAGAACCCTCTATAACCCTGTACGCGGATCAACCAGGCAGGGTTCATTGTCATGTTCCGTGGCTAAGGGGTTGAATCTTTGGCGCCGGAGGTTCAAAGTACGGAGTGTAGTATTACTCCTAAAAGGGGTTTACGGCTAGGGTTAGGGCGAAGATAGGACCCATTGGGAAGATATAGATGATGTAAAGCTCCCAAACCACCCCCAGTCTTATTCCCCTAAAGCTCTGACACCCTAGATCCTCAATTCTAAGCCCCCGACGCACTGCATAGAACACACATAGACTCCCAAAAGGGTCCCATAATTCTCAAATTGTCGAACCCTAAACCCTGCCCTCTCCCAACTTAACATGGAATTTTCAAAGCTTTCTGTTGAAAAGGACAGGGGTCTTGATGGGGGCTGCTCTGGGAGTTCCATGGAGGTCCACGATACTTTTGGTGGAGGAAGACACTTTCAATGATATATTGACCATTCTTGTAACTTACCTGGTTTAAGATATGCAGTCATATCCCCCTAGATAACCTATGGGTTCTCCTAACCACCCCCCCCACGGTTCCCCCTTTATTAACCATGATTTAGCCTTGACATAACGCTAGTTGGGCGGTTAGCCTTAAATAAAGCTAGTTGAGCAGCAACTTTGGGCGGGGGGTGGGCTAGTTAGACCATGATAACCTCAGCTCAGGGGTATAAAGACAACGTCACCCTAAACCTCAACCCTAAACCCTGAACCCTAAACCCTAAACCCTAAGCAGGAGGCCCACGGCACGGAGACCTTTGTCACTTCTCAAATCCATCGGCAGCAACAGGAGGCCAGGGGTTGAGGTTTGGGTTGTGGGAGGAGGTAGTTCATATTGTGTTTGGGAATTTGGGTTGAGTTTTGTTTCGGGTTCAGGGTTGGGGCCCAATTATATACTAGCTATTTGTAGATATTGGGGCCCAATGTAGTTATTATTTGCAGACTTTGAGGTCCAATGTAGGCATTATTTATGATAGACTTATCGAGCCCCAGGGTAAGGAAAGCCGCCAAAATTCTTCAGAGGCCTCGCAGGGACCCTTTCGGGAGTGTTCTGTCAGGGCCTAAAGTTGAAGTTTATGGTTTATAGGGTTTATAGGGTTAGGGTGTAGGGATTTAGGGTTTAGGGTTTAGGTTGGGTACTGCCCCCCCAGTAACAGTCTATATTAGGGGTCCTATTAAGGGCTATATATAACCATATTACAATTATCATCCAACTGTTACTGAGGGGGGGCAGTACCCAATTTATAGGGTTCATGCTTGCTCAGTCACAGATCCTGTAATTTTCAAGCCTCCAAATAGGGTCTAGGGTTTACAGGGTTAATGGTTTCATTTCGCAGATACCTGGAACGTTGACGCATCCCAAAAGGGTGTAGGTTCAATAGGCTTCGGGGTTTAGGGCTTAGGATTTTGGGGTTAGGCTTCAGGGCTTAGGGCGCAGGGCTTAAGATTTAGGATGGAGGGTTGCTTTTCAACCTCAGGCTTTTGGCCTGCTAAGAAAATGCCCCAAGGGCCTGGGGAGAAGTCTCACATATTAGATTTATGTAGGGGTTATATAGGGATAACGGAAAATAAAATGGAAACTACTATAGTATATTGGGGTTATATAGGGGTTATACAGAGGTATAGTATATACTATAGGGTTTAGGGTTTAGGGTTTCCGGCACGACCGGGAACACGCGCAGCGTGCCTTTCGGGGGAAAAAGAGCGGAAACTAAGGAGGTATAGATGCGAATAGCAGGAGTGGGAATAAAGGGGCGAATCCCACGACCCAAGAAGAAATAAAGTTTGGTGGAAGCCTGCATGGGCTGTTGGGTTCGGAGTCGGGGATGCGCCGTCTCGACCTTTGCCGCCTCCGCACACGTTGCTGAAAACGATGCCCTCATTCGCAAGCCCTACATCCCTACACACGAAAACCTAATCGTGCCAGAAGGCAATGAGGCAGCGAAGCTAGATGCATGCTCGTTCAGTTTGATGCTCAAACTGTAGCCCCATGTCTTTAAAAACTATCCCATTCGAAAGGCCAAAGTGCCTGACGCCTGCTTCATCGACCGCCTGACATCCGAGAATATCTGTAGTCCCCAAAATAGAGTAAGATGATATCCTCCGTGTTATTTGAGTATTTGATCAGAAGAATGTAATCTTGCTTGGTGAAGCCACCAATGGTTACTATTCATGGGGAGGGTGGACTACACCGAATTCCCTCCCTCCCCTGCAGACCTCCCAAATACCCTTCAAAATACCTTTCAGCAAGGCCAGCATACTGTGAGAGATTTAGGCAATCCATAGAAACTCTAAGACCCTACACCCTAACCTTAACCTAAACCCTAACCCTACATCAAGGAATCCTGAAGGGGGGGGCCCCCGTATAAAGGGGGCCCAGAACTAAGAACCCCAAGGTGCCAAATCGTCTTCTAACATGGGGCCGCCATATAAACTCTCAATCCTAAAGCTAAACCCCATAAATCCTAAACCCGAAAATCTAGCACTAAATCCTAAACCCCAAATCTCGAACCCTAAATCCTAAACCCCAATCCCTTAACCTTCAGTTCTTCCTTAACTGACCAAAAAAAGAACCTAATGCTTCCTGCTCCGCGCTTTCTGGCCCATCCAAGGCGGTGGCCGTGGCCAGAATTCACAGCGAGCGGCGAATGAGCGTGCTGACCCAGTTCTAGGCTTAAGGTTTAGGGGTGTAATGTAGAGCCCTGATTAATAAACTCCCTCCTTTTAAGGGCCTCAAGAGTAGGATCCCTATCATAGTCCCTATTAAGGGGAAGGGGGCTATTAATCAGGAGTTTGGGTTAGTAGGGTTTAGGGGTTTAGGTAGCCTGAGGTTGAGATGAGAACAGGGTTTAGGGTGTAGGGTTTGGGGGCTTTGAGTTTAGGGTTAGGGTGTTTGGGTTCAGAAGTTTATGGGAACTGCATAGGGTTCATGTGTTGAGTTTCGACAGGGCGTGAAGCAGTTGTTTTTTCCATTTTGGGGTTGGCTTTGGCCATACACAGTCTCAACTTTTGGAGGTTTAGGGTTTGGGCTTGATGGTTCCGGTTTGAGCTCCAAGGGCTTCAGGGCTTAGGATTAGGGTTCAGGGTTTGAGATTTAGAGTTTAGGGTTTACCTAGACGCCCCAAGTACCCTAAAATAGGGTCTATGTAGCTTCTATTTGGGGATACCTGGGGTCTATAGAGGGTACTTGGGGGGTCTAGGTAGGGCCTTAGGGTTTTAGGGTTTAGGCGTGGAGGTCGTGGGTGACAGTATATAAGATTCTCAGTCAAACCACGACATTACCCTCTTCCACCAGGAAGTATGAAGACCCTTTTTCAAGGTCTACGCAAAAACCCCAAGCCCGTAAATTAGTTTACAATGCCGGTGAGTTTTGCTTTGGCACTTTCAGAATGATAGAGGTTCAAAGTTTTAGTGTTCGCATTTTGAAAAAGCCAGGAATTCACATTGTACACCTCAAAGTACTGTAGATCTTATTCCAGGGACCACAAAAGGGACCCTTCAGTTTTTGGGCAATATGCATGATTCTGAAAAGCCTCCCTGAAGATCTCGGATTCCAGAAGCACCCAAATGGCGGTTGAGATTTGCCTGCATTATGACTATGAAAGCTTCAGAGGGTGACCGCTAGAATCCCCTAACGACCCGCTTATTTGACCTGCCTTGGACCCCTGTAGAGAGGACCTCCTGCAATTGCGCGGGCTGGAGGGTTAAGGGTGTTAAGGCTTTGGGGGGATTTATTCCAATAATGGAGAATAAAATGGAATCTAGGATTGTATGGAGGTGTGACAGGAACAGTTACCATAATTGTGGTCCTAGGACCTTGGTACTTGTATAGCTATGGCATTGGATACGTTGAACAGACTCCAAAGACATATTGGTATTGAGGCTTCTACATTAAAGCATGCCTTTTGCCAAAACCTTAAAACAAGCCCTAAGCCCTAAGCCCCAAAAACACAAGCCCCTCCACCCACGTATCATAAACCTTCCACAGGACTTTAAAATGGGGACGCTTCTTTTCCCGTAGCTGAGGCACCCTCGTCCCGTACACCTCGCACCGCAGCGATAGTAAGAGCATGTCCCGGCGGGCTGCGACGGGCCTGAAATTCAGTTAAGGTAAGCCTTGGGGTTTTGGAGCGTCGGTGCGGGGTATAGGCAGGGGCTTTAAAGTGGTGGATTGCAGGTTTCGAGCTTAGGGGTTTGGAGAATCAAATGGACAGGAAGTTTGAAAACTTGGGATTTATAGTCATGCGCCCAGGGGGGGGCAATTTAGAGAAACTACCAGCCAGCGTCCACAATGACATGTGTTGCAGTGATGAATTCACATAAGCTTCACTCCCAACAGCAATAACAATTCAATAATGTCTCGAATTAGGCGTGGGGTCCCTGGGTTCTGGTTTGCTGCTACAAAAGGATCTTTCTTCCCTGTAGAAGAGGGGACTGATTGAGGTTTTGGAACTGTTTAGGGTTTAGGGCTAAGGCTTGATGAGCCTCAAGTATGCATTCCACGAAAAAGACGAATGACACTGTTTTCCGCCTGTTGAGCTTTCTAACTTATGGGTCCATGCTCGGGGGTCACTCAAAGCATATCAAGAACGCTATTGGTAGTGATAGCAGAAGCATCCACAGTGATAGTCATAGCAATAGGAACCTATGTGAGGATGTAAAAGACCCTGTGTTGAGAAATCCGTGTAAACGGGTTCTAGATAGACATGCATGTTTCTGGAGCAGGTTGCTGTTGTTATCTGGGCCAAAAATGGCCACCTCTAGGGACAGCAGGGATAAGATTTGGGGTTTGGGGCTTAGGGTCAGGGTCCTGAGTAAGGACGATGTCGAGATTATCCTGAGAGATTCCCATTCATGTCTGTAGATATGTATGTAACTATATAAAGCGTATGGGATTGCAATGTGGGTACTTTCCAAAATTAGGGGTACCATTTTAGGGGTCCCCATAATAAGGACTATAGTATATTGAGGTCTATATTGGGGTCCCCCTATTTAGGGAAACTACCATGTGACGTTTAGGTTATGCTCAGGTCCCTTGACGCTGGGCACATCATGGCGACCTCGCCCGAAAAAAACCCGAAGGGTTGCTTATACAGGAAGTTGCCCCGAAAGAGCCCCAGCAACCTTTTCGAGTTTAAGGTTTAGAGTTTAGGGTCTAGGGTTTAGGGTCTAGGATTCAAGGGCAAAGTGAATCCCTATGATATTCCGCCTACTCCTCATAATTGGGCTTCACGCTCCTTTAAGCACCAGCCCGTTGAAGATCCTTGACTCTGACGGGTACCAAAAATCCTGCATGACCCTACTTACCTCATACTTTGGGAGCTGTGGGAACTGTTGTACACGGTTTGGGGTTTATGGTTTAGTGTTTGGTATTATATGGTCTGATAGTACATGAAGGTCATGCAGGGGTTTTCGTAGCAGTAGTACATTCAGGAATTGCAGCATCCGAATGCGCAAGATTAGTGGTTCAGACCGTTGTCCAAGCGGCGCGGATTTATGTCAGCGCCGGTCCAGCTGTATGGGGTTCGGGGTTTGGAGTGGAGGGTTTCGAGTTTAGGATTAGGGTTAAGGGTTTGACCCCCCCCCTGCAGTAGTGGTATAGTAGGAATAGAAGAGGACCCTCATAAGATTACCAGTATCCTTCATAGTCACTATTACTGGGTGGGGGGTCCACTCAAAGAATAATGATGTCATTGCCAACACGACCCAAGCGGTAAACTCCAATCCTGGTATGCTACCAAAAGCTTTTCTGCCAGCCAAGCGCCCTTCCCCCCCCTCCCCCCCGCCCGCCCGGCCCTCCCTGCATCCCAAACCACAAACTGAAAAACCTGAAACCTTAAGCCTTGAACCCCCAATTTGGGGAAACCCTAAACACCATATATCCTAGTTTTCCTTCCTTATCTCCCCCATATCCCCCTTTTAAGGGACCCCTGGTCCCAAAGACTGCCTCCTAGAAGCTAAAACCCTAAACTCCCCAAACCCTGAAGCCCTAGACCTGAATCCTACCGCCTGAACTCCAAAGCCCAAGAACCGTAAAACCTTTCCTTAGACCTTACCTAGACCTCCAATGTAGTACCTCTTTGGTAGACCTACAACGAGTCCTAACCAAAGAACCTAATACACAACCCAAAAAGATCCAAAAAGGGAAGTACATCGGAGGGTCTAGGTAGGGTTTAGCATTTGCGCGGTTTAGGGTTTGGGGTTTAGGGGCTTGCTGTTAGTAGGGTATGGATGCGTATCGCAGCCCCTATACAACCCCCAAGGATGTCGCAGTCGAGTCGTTTTTTTTGTTGTTTTCCCCGGTTCCTTCTTTTCTTGTAAGCCACAGGCTAACACTAAGCCCCATCACCACCAGCTCCCATTTTGAATTTGCCTTTCCAGCCGGCTTGCCATTCTCAAGCCCTGAACCCCATAGCAGGCCCCAACTTCTTGTCCCGTCTCTCTTTCCCCATCGACAATCATTGTAAACCCTCCATATCAGTTCAAGCCGTTTAGAGGGATCCTATATATCCCATATAAACCCTAAACCCTAAACGCATATAAACCCTAAATCCTAAACCGGCAAGATACCGCCGCCGCCCAGGAGCGGCTCACTTCCTCTCCATTGTTCACGTATGGGATCATGCCACTGGCATTCAGCTTTGAAAGAGTTTGGTGTCTTTTGTAGTCTCCTTCGGAATTCTATGCCATTCTATTAGGCAGTAACCCCTAGAAGATCTTTAAAAACAGTATCTTTATATATGTCTAATTAGGGGAGTCTACGAAACCAAAAGGCCCAAATCTACATCTCGATATATACAGGTATACCCACTATACAACTTATATAGATCCTTGCAGAGCCTCCATGTCCCCGGTTAAGCCCTAAACCCTAAAAAAGCTGCAGATCTAGGGTTTACGGTTTGGGGCTTAGGGTTTGGGGGGTTGATAGGCTGTTAGGTTTTGATTCTTTGTAAGGTGTGTCGGGGGGGGGCGTGTAGATCCTCGAGGGTTTGTGGTGTTCAGGGGTCTTAGGGTTTAGGGTTCAGGGTTTGAGGATTTTAGGATCGCGCCCTCGGCTTCAAAGGGCTCCAGGGAGCCCAAAAATACCCGAATCACAGTTATGCAGGAGTTTGAGTTCCTGGCTGAGATCCCATGGGCCTTTCTGTAATAAAAGACCCTACAGTTCAGGTTTTGGGCTGAGGGATCAAAGACCCTGCGGAACCTACCTGAGAAGCTTTTGATATTCATCCCGATGTGAGCGCGACCCTCAAACGTCTCAGGATCCAAATTTTTGGGTACCTGGGATTCTGGTAATAGACAGTGCAACCCATGAAAGCCGCTGGTAACTTGTTTGGGTTCAGTGAGGTAAAGACTTTGGAAAAATCCACGGAGCCAGTCCATATGCAAAATTCTCAAGATTGTCCCTACAGAAATCCTGAGGCACCACATATTACTTGTATGACAGAACATATATTCCTGGGGCGGACGTTTGTTGTTAATGCTGTTGCAGAGGGTGTCGACAAGCGCTTCGATAAGCTAAATCTTACGATGAGAAGAAGGTGTTGGCCAGCCCGGCGCCGGAAATTTAGACGCAGCTTTAGTCATATGACAACCGCAGAGTCGTAGTTTGGGGGTTGGGTAGCCAAAATCCGCTTATTACCAAATAGAAGCCCAAGGTTACCCTCCCATACTCTAAATTACACTTTGTGTGCCATGTTCTTGGCCATTTGGTTCTTCATTACTACATGTACTTAAACCTCGCCACCAATCCCTCCTATGTTTAGGGATGCAAGCGTCATGTAAAGTACATTCCTCAAGTAAGGTATATTGGGGTTTCTCAGGACTTCCCAGAAACCTCACTGTCCATTGATTAGGGTATATACCTTATATCATGCTAGGGATCCTAGTATCAGTTAGGATATCCCGTACTGAGGGCATATTGGGCTTTCTGGGTTCCCACTAGCGGCAGGTCGGTGATTTTGACCAACATGATTCTTCTGGGTGTAGCTGCTTGGCGGCATGGGAGACGTTTTTTTGAAGGGTCAACGGGGCAAACATTTTGGGGCTTAGGGCCCTAAACCCTAAAAGCATGAAGGCTGAGATCCCGAGCCAGGGCCTGCTTCTGATGCTAAAGCACTGCACTCAGGCAATTGCTCAGGTGCCCCTTTTCAGAACTCCCTTTTTTGGTTTCTTTGTAATTCCCTTCTGAGGGTCTAGGGTTAAGGGTCCGGGCTTTAGGGTTTAGGTCCAGCTTGCGGGTCTGTCCTTTTGTGGAGGTCCCTAGGATCTACCCTATTCATACCCTCAAGCGGCAATTCTATATATATATATATATGATGTTTTTAACATGGATGTAAACAAATCAGCTTAAAGTCCTTCACCCTAAAACCTTCAACTTAGCCTGGGCATCAATTTAGTAAAGCCTTCAAGTATCAACAAAACCGGAATCATCTTGCCTCGAAGCTACGCCGAAGGTATGCTGAAAGAGCCCTTCTTGTGCAAATCCACAACAATGTTTGCCATGCTTACCCTTTGCATCCAAATCGACAAATACAAGCTACGTTGGGCCAAAAGTCTATGAATGATGTAGGTCCTGCTTTGGTCAATTTGGATGCCTAGGGATAAGGTTGAGGGTTTAGGATTTAGGATTTAGGCTTTAGGGTTTTGGGTCCAGTCACGTGAATCCTTTGAGCCCTACATGCGGGGCTGTCTGCACCAAACCAAAGCGGAGGCTGCATCACGCAAAAGCCTAACATTCAGATCAGACCTGTAACCTTGAACCCCAAATCCTAAACCCTAACCCCCTAATCCTGAACCCTAAACCCTGATCCCTAAACCCTTCTGAACCCCAAAGTCGGAAACGCCCAGCATATCCCAGACGCTAGACTTTCCGCCTGGTAGCAGTAGTGGCACTGCACGGCCTAGGCTGTTGTAGCAACAGTTGAATGTACTTCAATGACATGTACTGTTTCGAAGGTTTCGCTCAATACACATTTTACAGACGGAGTCCTTCAATCCTTTGCTCTACAATGAAGAAAGACTGCCGCAACTTCACTCCTAAACTCAAAGCCCAAAACCCTCAACCCTACAACCCCTGTACCCCCGGAGAACTAAGTCTATGAATACTATCAGTTTAGGGGTAGCAAGTGCACATCATCTACTGCCAAGATTTTGGTTATGGAGGGACCATTAAAGGTTCAGGGTTTAGAGTTCAGGGCTTAAGGTTTAAAGATTACCGACCGGCCCATTACTTGGGTGGACATAGGAATCCCCTCGGGCAGCTTCGTGTAGTCCCTCTTGTAGTCCATACAAAAAGACCCTTTTCCGTGGACTACAAAGGTAAATGTACTTTGTAGCTCATGTAGTCCCGACTTCGGGCTATTTGGATCCCTGGCCCTAAACCTAAACCCTACGCGCTATACCAGAAACCTCTCCAAATCGCCGTTGCCGGCCCAGGAAGTTGACGTCACCTCGCGATTGCCGCAGAATCAAGTTCCCCCTTGGCCTCCTGGATGTGAGAATAGAATTCTGAAGAACATGTGTGCATCTTTATGCATGTACATACATACATACATACATACATACGTGCATATGTACGTACGCAGGCATGTACGTATGCATGTATGCATGCATGCCATGCATGCATGGTTGGTTGGCTGTTTGGTTGGTTTGTTGGTTGGTTGGTTGGTTGGTTGGTTGGTTGGTTGGTTGGTTGGTTGGTTGGTTGGATGGTTGTATTCCGGATTGTTTTCACATGCATCTAGTATGCATATGTAAATACACATTGCATACACACATGTATGCAGGTTTATGCGCATGAATGTGTGTATGTGAGTATGTGTGCGCATACGTGGGGATTATGGCCTAGACAAGAAGACGTAAAGATGCCTCTTATAGTGCCCGGAATTCTACTTTCACCCTCTGGGATCCCTTGCATAGCCTCGAAACTGTCATGATCTAGTCCTAAGTCTGAAGTCACATGTTCAAATCATTGTTGTATGATGTATGCTTGTCTCAGGCTTGGGTTCCCAGTTGCCCAGTGACGGGTGCTGATGTTCCCTGAACTCAGCTAAGAACTAAGGATTGCGGGTAGATCATTCAGCTGTTTGAGTTTGTATTTGCTTTGAGGTTATGACATTGCGTTAATTAACCCTGACTCTCCAAAAGCTCCCAACTCTGATCCTCTAGGGCCCCTGATTTGAACAATATGTCTAGACCCTGCATCTACCCTTTATATACCCACCCCTATTTGAGGGTACAAGGAGAAGGAGCCTTCCAGAGCAGAGCTTTGGAGATTCCAGACTTCGTGGCACAAACTTCTAGTTCCTGACCCTCCATCTACCTCCATGTACAGTGAGTGCCCTAAACCCTATATAAGCCCTAGTATTCGGGGCCGTTTTTTCCCAATTAAGGGTACCAGCAAATCCTGGTTGTGAGATGAACTCGGGTTGGCTGCGTACTGGTGTAACTAAGTGCGGGCAGTATGAAATCCATTCCTTCCTCGAAGCCATGTCCATCACTTCCTTTGAGCAAAAGGATTCATTGCCTCAAGCCCCAGACTCCAAACTACCTCGGGAAGTCAGAACATTTGGCCAAGGTTCGTGCTGGCAAATGCCGCGGTGGCCATTTGGATTCCATGAGACAGGAGACACAGGATGAATATTTTACCCTCCGGCAAATCAGCATCCTTCGGTTGCAGTTTATACTATAGCACCTATTGTTTAGAGGTACCAAAATGGGACCCCTAATTTTGGGAATTACCCACACGTTGACAACGACAGCTGACTTTGTAGGGCCCCTGTTGGAGTGCCATCTTGTTTTGGGTGCGGGGTCTTCTGGCCTGCAAGTTCGTTTTTTTTTTTGAAAAAATGATTAGGGAATCTCCAGTGCTATCTTCGTATAGTAGTTACAGGGCCAGACGTCAGGCGTTGGGCTTGCTAAAATAGCGTCAGGCACCTTGTAGGATGTAGAGTAATTACAAGGCAAGCATGGAGAGTAGATATTCATTTGTGTATATAAATATATACAGATTACATATGTGTGTGTATACATATATAGAACAGCCCGGAGTGCACCTACACACACTTAAAGCACCACCCCCAATGTCCAAGTAGGAGTTGGGTGTAATTCTACATGGCGCTTTTCAAGAAACAGAAAATGCATAAACTATAACCGTCTTCCTCCAATGTTGAACCCCAACCCCAGTTGCTGTGAAGTATTCCTTCTACATTACAGCATACCATATTGGGAACATAAGATAGTAAGGGGTGGAGGATTTGATGTTTGGGAAGATTTGCTTCGAGGATTTAGGTTATATGCACTCCACGGATCGGATAGGCATGCCTCTTTCAGAAGTGCTATTCTGTTTGTACCTCGTTGGAGGATAGTTTGCCTACTCCTGACCTGGCCTGGCTAACTTCCACAACGCGACCACCTAGAATCCTGAACCCTAAATCCCGAACCCTAAACCTTAAACCCCTGACCGTAAACCCTAAACCTTTTCGCCTCGCGAGAAATCAAGGTGTTGATCTTCGTGGTGGAGCTCTGCCTCCTTTTCATTTCTTCTGGCTGCCGCGCCTTCTTTTGCGGGCCTGATCGGTCATGGAACATCTTCGCCACCCAGCCTTTTTTTGGGCAAAGGGGTTGTGGGTTAAGGGTTTAGGGTTCACGGACCCGAAGCCCTAAACCCTAAACCCTAAAATCTACCTAGACCTCAAAAGTAAATCAGAAGATGGCCCGGAAGGCTGCCAGGCTGCATTTGTTTGGGGTTCATCTAGCTGGTTTGGGTTAAGGATTTAGGGTTCATCTAGCAATGAAGCTCTAAGGGTCCAAGTATTCAGTAATCATATATTTCCCCAAAACCTGCACAACAACAAACCCAAGTACCCGATAAAGGGGTACCTTGTCCCTTAGAGAACGCTCCAGGTTTTGCCAACTGTATAGGCTTACGCAGCTGAAGGTTTATATTGATGAAGTCCTAGGAGTTCCATTTGTTCGGCTGTAGGGCTCCGATTTTGATATTTAGGGGTTAGGTGGACCCCCACCCTGTAATAGTGGTATAATAGGAATATACGAGGACCTTAATATAGTTACTAGTATCCTTCATAATCACTATTCCAGGGTGGGGGGTCCTCCTAATTTGGGGGACATAAGGTTAGGGTTCGAGGTTTTGGGATTCAGTTTCAGGGTTTGTGGTTGTGGGCTGTGGCATTCAGCTAGATCGATGTTTCAGGGCTTAACGTTATAGACTTCAGGTTTTAGGTTTGATCTGATGATGAAATCCTGTGATCTTTATATGGTAGTTTCCCAAAATAAGGGGACCCCCATGTAGACCCCAAAATACGATAATCCTTATTATGGGGACCCCCAATAAGGTACCCCCAAGTTTGGGAAACCCCCATATGAGTCATGCTTGTTTTTGAACCTCCTCGGGAAAGGCCGTCTGCCACTAGACCATACGTTGCAGCGAGGCTTTGCATTTCAAGGAGCTCCGAAAATCCAAAAAGCGCAACCTGCTGGAAACATTAAGTGCTCCACTCTAAAGCTCAAGGTTTTATGGTCGTCCCTAAACCCTAAACCCTAAACCGTCTGAGGATGCTTTTGAATACTTTTTGCCCGCGACTGGCGCAGCCTTAAAGCTTTATCCCTCGCTGAAGCTGCAAGTTACGCACAACAAGAGCTTTATACCGTTGTTGGGCAATCATTTTACTTGATTTTCAAACCCGGAGACCTAGACCGTTTATGTCCTAAACCTCTCACGCTGAACCCTCTGAGATCCTAGGATTTCATCATCATCGCTTGGTCAGTCTTAGAGACCTCTATCGAGCTCTGGGCGCTGTCCGTGGCAACTACTGAAGCACAGGCAAGCCCGCTGGGATGTACGGTAGGTTTTAGGTTAAGGTTCGGGGTTGGGGGTTTAGGGCTTAGAGTTTGGGGGTCTGGGTTCAGGGTCTGGCGTCCAGAGTTTGGGGTTCGGGCTTGAGGGCCTATGCGTCAGAGCATGGGATTCGGAATTGTTGGTTTAGATTTGGGGGTTTGCAGAACTTAGGGGTCCTGCTTTAGGGGTACCTATAAGGAGTACGCCATCAAGAAGCCGCAAACAGGGGCGTAACAAACGGGGGCGTAAGGCCCCCTGCCCCAAACAGGCCCAAATGGCGCAATCGGTCCCAAACGGGCCCATTTTGAATTTTCCCATTTTTGGTCCTTTTTCTCACAAGTCTTGAAAGATAAGT
>CAJNIZ010044402.1:13893-50368 GCA_905231905.1 Symbiodinium pilosum
AAGCCCTGGTTAGCGGGAGCTCAACGCCATTTTGTGGTCTAGATGAGCGCCCACATTTGTGGAAATTCCCATTTTGGATTTAGGATGTAGAGGCGAGGCTAGGCTTTACGGTCTTTCAAGAGCATGTCCTTGGTTTGTCTACAAACAATTCATCCTCGAGTCTTCCAGGGTTTAGGATTTAGAGTTTGGGATTTAGGGATTAGGATTTAGAGTGCATTTTCAGTACTGCCCCCCCTCAGTAACAGTTGGATAATACTTATAATGTGGTTCTATCTAGCCCTTATTAGGACCCCCAATATAGACTGTTACTGGGGGGGGGCAGTACCCAAAGTTTATTTAGGGTTTGGGTTTAGGGTTTAGGGGTACAGTCCAGGTCAGGTCCCTGTTTGTGGGTTGGGTCTCAAGTTTTATTTGGACCTTCAACAAATCTCCTCCCCATTGATAAGAAGATGGTTTACGGTTTAATCCCCGTGGCCCGCCCTGATATTAGACATTCCCTACGTACTATAGTACTATAGTTTACCAGAATGGGAGTTTTTAAAGTTTGGCAGGTGTGGAGTTTTGCTTTCAGGGGGAGATGATGAATTACGCGCTAGACCGCGTAGAGCCCAAGTACCGGCAAAGAGGACTTACATGAACAATAATCCTAAACCCCAAGCCACAAGCATAAACGCTAGTTCAAGGTACTGGTGGGGGTCCTGGTAGGGTTCAGAGCTTTGAATTAGTAGCCTGGGGGCTAACATCATTTTTGATATGGTTTTTGTGGTGAACTACAAAAGCTTGTAGATGGTGATTAGGGGAGAATGCTGGTAATAAGTCAATCTCCGGCATGTTGTTTCCAGCTCGAGCGCCGCTTTTATGCAATGCGTTTCCCGATGTTGTTCATGGATGCGGTCTGCTTCTGACGTACAAAAGTATTGGCCGCCAAATTTTCTCGAGGCTCAGGGTAATTCTGTATAACTTACAGCTAGCTGTAGTCTTAAACGTTTTATGTGCTCCTGAGCCCCATGATCTAGATGGAATTGGGTTGTCGCTGCAGTAATAACTGTTGTAATCACCCTGAGCTCCAAATGCTTGTGAGCGATGCGTTTACCATTATAAGAGCTACTGTCTAAACTCCTAGTATCCCCCTTAATAAGCCCTATAGTAGTCCCCTATATAATCCCCTATATGTTCCCCTTTGAGGAGCTTAGACTATGGTTTATAAGGCTAACGACAGGACGCTGGCAGTGGACATCGGGTTGGCCACTTGCGGCCAGAATAGTGTATAGCTTGCAGCCAACGATGGTCATTTCTTGTGGGTTCAATGGTTAACATGCCTGCGCCCAAAAATCAAATTTGTGTCCCGCCATAGATTTTGGCTAGGTGTGTCCAAGGTTTTGGGGTGGGAATGTTCAGTAGCCCTGAACCCCAAAATCCTGAACCTTAAACCGTGAGGATCAAGACCCAGCTCGCCGTTTGCCTTCAGGTGAGTGCAAGCCATTTACGCTTCGTCCGCACAATGCGTTTGGTGCGCAGCTGAGTTTTATGAGTGCTCATGAAAGAGAGATTAAGGCTATGGCACCTAGAGCTTGGTTGTACCCTAGATCCTTAACCCTAGACCCTAAACCCTAAACTCCATAATCTTTGCTGCTAATTCAGGGGTTTGGGCTGTTCAAGGAATGGTGCACAGCTTGCCAATGGGTGCATTACAGCTTGAGGCGGCAAAAGTTGGCCAGCTGCAGTAGAGCTGCTGGAGTTTGAGCTGGGTTGTTGGTAAGAAGGTTACATTAAGCCGCCATAAGGTATATGACTACAGCAAAAATAGGCTTGCCTTATAACATCTCACAGTGGCAACCCCAGACCCTAAACCCAAAAGTCTTTCACAGCCCAGTTCATGATTCACTGGAGATGTCACAGTCTCAGGGCCTACGCCTGGCAACTGAAGTGGAATAATGATGCCAATCTTATGAAGAACCATTCCAAGATGTTGTCCCAAAAGCACAACCATAAGGACCCAAGTACCCAATAATTGAGTACTTGGGACTTGGGCAATGATAATTATAGTGTTGGTTTTGTGGAAGCATATGAATATTCAGTACTTGGACCCTCAGGGCAGGACTGCAAAACTCAAACCATGAATCCAGATCCCAAGCAGCCTAATCGCATGCTGCAGTTTCCTTACTGCGGGACTTATTCTTTGACAATATAACCGTGGGGAATCATTAAGACCTAAGGGGACTACAGTAAGGTCCGCATACCAGCTTCAGGCACCTGGGGGTTCAGGGGTTTCAAGCCCTGTAACCTGAACGGTTTCGGGCCCCTGAAAAACTCTAATGTTTGGTACTTGGACACTTATGGCGTGGCTTGGTGGCAATTGTAGGCAACGGTGTTACATGACTCACTGTGTATTTGGACTTGAAAGCCAGGTCCACTGTAGACTACTGTCATTTCAAAGGGGTGCTGCAAAGGGCCCCTCGTTCGTCTGGGGGATGATAGTTTAGAAATATGCGTGGAGGTATACAACTGTATCTTCATATAATTTATGCATTTGTAAATGCATATTCAAGTGTGCCTGTATGTTATTTGGAAGCCGCAAACCCCCTCTCCAAACCCTAAGTGCTTCATAAAGCCTACAGGTGAGCCGTCTTTGGATCCTCTACAAGCCCCAAACCCTCTATACCGGCATAGGATCCGCACCCTAAACTCTCTCTGTATAGTATCCAACCCTATAGACCCTCTATAAGCCGTCTATGAACCCCAACTTATATTAATCATTAACCCCCTTCAAGTATCCGAATCCTAGACCCTCTAGTAAACCTTAAACCGTGTAACAGATCCATAGAACTGTAAACCCTAAACCCCAAACACCGCTTGCTGTGGCAGGTGCGGGCTTTTCGGGGAGTTCGAGTGGTGCGGCTACTGAGGCCGCTCGGCCTCAGCTTCTTCGCGCTCCCAGACCCTCGAACTATAGTGCCCCTTAAGTAGATAGAATATGGGGTATATGGGGATCTTGATATAATATACCCAAAGCCAGATTCTATCTACTTAAGGGGCACTATACCTCCTAATGTTGATGCAAAAATTCCTGCATGACCTTAGTATACCATAGTAGCATGATTCCTAAGGTATAAGGACCTTAGGCTCATGCAGGATTTTCAGCATGCCTGTGTGAACCTGCTATTAGGGACCAGTAGCCCCAATCGAAGGGTAGGTCTAGCTTCGCGGTCAACTTTTGGGTGTTTTTTCGTTTAGGATTTTCGGGTTTCAAGGTTTTGGGTTTGCAGGTTTGGTGAAGGGGGGTTGGGGGGTGGAACTTGGAATATGGATATCCCCCTCAACCCCTTAGCCCTCATAGGGGTATAGGTTAGGTGGACCCCCCATTCAGTAATAGTGACTATAAGGGACAATAAGGAATTTAGTACGGTCCTCTCATATTCCTAATACTTACACCCCTGAGCCCTGAACCCTGAACCCTAAACCCTATACCACTAGTACTGAATGGCGAGTCCTCCTAAGGTATAAGGCTTCAGACTTGCAGCCTTGTTTCAGGTTTTGGGACGCATGACGAGGAGTTTGGTTCCCAGAAAGCCCAATATCCCTTGATCAGGTTTAGGGTTTGGAGTTTAGGGCTTAGGGTTAAGGGCTACCTGCATTAGGAAATATATCGTACCATGGTTATATGAGAGTTAGGAGAGGGATGGTCTTCTACATGTTTAGTTTAGGGTTTAGGATTTAGGGTCTACGGCTTAGTGTTCTACGGGGCACTACCCTGGAGCAGCATTGAGCATTGTTTTTCGAGTTGCTATTGTGCTGAAATGGGCATGTATGGGGTTCTTTCATGGGGGGCACAAACCTTAAGCCCTAAACCCTAAATCCAAAACCCTAGGCGTCACAGCACCGCTTGGATTCTGTAGTCGTCCCGGGTATATCCTCTATCCGCAACCCTAAAGGCCAATATACCTAGTGATTAGGTCCTTGGGTATTTGGTCATAGTAAGTTAAGTGCAGGCGTTGGGCAAGTATATGAGCTATAATCTAAACTCCAAGTATCCCTCTTAATAAGCCCTATAGTAGTCCCCTATACAATCCCCTATATAACCCCCCTTTAAGGAGTTTTGACTATAGCTCATATGATGATTGGGTATTTGGACCCCCTACACCCTAGACCCTAAACCCTAAACCCTAAACTCTAATTTGGACGCTTTATGGTAAGCTCGCAGCCGCTATAAGCCAGGTACATCAGTGCTCTGCGTACCCTCGTTTTGTCAATCATTTCGAGCATGGCCTCACTTTGCTGGACGCCCGGCGCTTGTTAATCGGGTCTTGGTTGAACTGCTTCTGGCTTTGGGGTTTCGGGTTTGGAGGTTTGACGGTTTAGTTTTTGGAGCTTCGGGTTTGGAGGTTTGACAGTCTCCTGTTTTGTTCAGGTATGATAGTTTCTCTTCCGGTTCGGAAATTTACTGTCTCAGAGCGAGAGATGTTGAGGTAGCAGGGCTTGGAACGTGATTCAACATGTCTTGTATGCACGCCATGAGATGGACCCCACAATCCTTTGTTTATGATGTCGTTCTTTGCGCATTTCTCTCCCAAAAGCTCGCGTAATCCTGCAGGATCCTGCATGTGGATCCTTCAAACTTCCTTATAAGTATTCATGAATTACTTCTGAACTCTGTATGCTCCTGTGCTATACATTCCCAGCCCCCCTGCACCATGGCAGCCCCCCGTCCAAATGTATTTCCTTACTCGGCCCAGGTTCAGGCTAGATGGCCCCCTCAAGACACAGTTCTGTTTCCTTGCAGGGTCTAGGGCAAACATGTACCTCAGGAGTCCAAATTTGTTTAGAGTTTAAACTTCGAGTAGAGGACCATTTGACGTACTCACAAAGGACATTGGCCCTGTTGGTGCTGCTTTTTTACAGCTTCGGGATCGCGCCTGGGACAAGCACCCAGCCCTAGCCTTCATGTTGCAAGAAAAGGTTTTCTTGTTTGGGGTTTCGTGGCAGTTCAAGGGCTCCCCGGATCTTGTGATGGTGTCTTGGGGATTCAGGTCTTTTGCATCTTGCAAAGCATCTTCATGTCATGGAGATCAGGTACATGAACATAGAGTCGCATGTTCGACGAGACTGCAGTATCATGTCTCAATGAAACGTATACCATCTGGGTAGGCCTCCGGGATATTTAATATTTTCCCTAATGGCTTTAATAGGGGACCATGGGGTTTGAGGGGCCAACCTAACCATTTACTCTTGAGTTTTGGAAGTCTTGAAAGTCGGAGCCTGGATTATGGAGCACTGGCTGCGAGGTTGAAGCTACCCTTTGTATCAGCAGCATCAGCAGACCACAGCTGCATCAAGTTCAGAATTGCAAACTGCTCAACCCCCCTTTCCTCATACCATATGGAGGTTCTATAAGTGTCGAGACCCCTTACTATGTGCACCACTATACCTGAAACCTAAACCCTCAACAGTGTCAATTTTCATTCTAGGAAATCCACATGAGTGGTGTGAGCGAGAGATGAGAATTCGGGAGGTCTACACTTGAATGCGGGGGCCTAGCTAGTTGACATAGGATGGAGAACCAAATGGAGAAGAACGTGGAGAACGACTTGGGAACTTAGATTCCACAAAGCTTTAGCAGGATTGCGTAGTGTAGGAGCTTGCTGTATAGTTGCCCACATCAAGGTCCCAAATTCTTTGTATAGTTATGGTTCATGGTACCCCTTACAAGGACCTCAAAGTAACTTTGGTAATCATTCAGGTCCCTACGGTACCCTACCTCAAACATGGACTCCTACATAGACCCCCTTTTGAAAGCAGTCATTTTAGGGCTTCTTTTGAGGTTCCATTTTAGTTAAGGGAAGAGCAAACCCCGAACCATTTTTCTTTAAACAAATCCCAAACCCCTAAACCCCTAAACTTCCTAAACCCCTAAATCCTAAACTTCCTAAACCCCTAAACCTCAAACCCTAAGCCTAAGCCCTAAAACCCTAAACCCTAAACCCTATAAAACCCTCAGTGTAAGGCTTCAGCTGGTTTGCTGACCCAGATGACTCTGTTTTGTTGACCCCTCGCTTTGTACTTCAGCAACGGCAGTGCTAAACTGAAGCAAGCTTAGGGTTTAGGGCACCTATACCCCTAAACCTTGAACCCCCATGCTAAATCTACCAACCCTAAAGCCTGAACAGTAGCGAGTCTTGCAGGTTTTCACCCAGCTTGTGATGGACTACTGTCGGGATGAGGCCTGGTCAATGCAAAGGTTCAGGGTTTGGGGTCTAGGGCGACTGCTTAGCCTGTATTCAAGTAGATTGGGGAATGTTCCTTTTATTGTCTTGCTTAGCGCGTCGAAATGCCCTAGCTGCTTGTCAGCCTGCATATGAAATTGACTCGGAAATCTGCATTGTAAGGGAACCTATCCTCGCACAGTGATTTGTACATTCCAGCTACAAGACGCCTCACAACCCTAGTTGTACGCCAGCCGCAACATGCATAATGCTGCAGAAGCCTGATTACAAGGATATTCCCATAGAGCCCTCAAAAATCTCTAGCACACTATGCTGCGCAGCCCTAGCAGCCTGTCAGTTTGAATACGTAACGATCTAGAGGCCGGACCTAGGAATATTTTAGGGAATACGTACACGCTGAGACAAAGCCACAAAGGCTCTGCCGCCCTTCAACAATATGCCAACTGCATTGAGTTTGCAAACAGTAACAGGACATCTGCAATAGACTTACCGGTCAAACAGCTGTCATTCTACCCGTTAATTATGTTGCCGGTTCGCATCAAGGAGAGTGGCAGTCCTACGGACACCTCAAGAGCCCCACTGCCTGAATACAAGCATTCTAGGAGCCCTGAAGGAGTGGGGTCAACCCCTAGACGTAAACTCTAAACCAACGGTTTAAATTCTAAATCCTAAACCCTAAACCATGTCAAGGTTCGAGGCAACCTTGCGGGTTGGCCATGAATCATTCTTAGCCAAGTAGCGAAGCAAGTTCCAGTGCAGCTTCAAGCAGAGAATCACACAGGGGTCTAGGATTTAGGGTTTGTAGGCTGCTAGGCTTTGGGTTTAGGATTTTGAGTTTAGGGTTCCGCATGAGGGCTGGCGACCAGGAGATAAATCCAAGAGTGAAGACTACGGAGCCGATTTGCGTTATTGCAGCACACGGCTATCTCTGTTTAAAACTCGCGGGAAACTCTGGCTTTTGTGATAAGGGCGAGTTTGGTCGCACCAGCCACGTAAACTAGGACGGGTCATGGTCATGTGATAGTGATATATGTACTATTGTCTAAACGCCTTAAAAGGGCGTTGTATAGGGAACTATATAGGGGACTATTACAGGGGCTATTAACGGGAGTACTAGGAGTTTAGACTATAGCTCATATACGGTCCAGTTCCAGCGTTCCGGCCCTAAGCCAAAACCCCGATCCTTGCGGCTCTTATCAATCACCATCCCTGGCCCATCCTAGGAAAACCCCTATGTCTGCATCTCAACCTCCCACATACCTGTGATACGCCCAGAACATCGGGTGATGTGTTCATGCCATGAGGATTTTGGAGGTCTAGGTAGGGTGTACGGTCATACAGTGGATGGAAGAAATTCTACGCCATTTAAGATTTCCAAAGCATTATAAAATCCTCTTGTTTGGGCTATACAGGCTGGTGCAAGATTTCGCCGTACTGTTGCAAATCGGCCTTAATGGCAGATGGCAAGTTCAACTGACTGATTTCTAGCCTAGAGGCATGAGTCTGTTCACAGCTAGGTCGAAAGCACTCAAGTTATAAAATAGCAGGTTGTGAGCTGTATTATAGCCACCAGAATTAGGGATTAGGGATATCGCTAGTGTTCCGCAATATGCCTACGCAGATTCACAGCCAGCCTTCCCAACCCCAATGCGCTGCAAAGCCTCATTTCAAGCTGCCATAGAACCATGAAGAGTACCTTCTCCCCAAACGAACATGAATCTCGTCTAGGTCCTTTTTTAGAAGGAAGGCATCTACGTGGGTTCCCTTGTGGGTTTCCATGCTAGAGTTTGGGGAAGGATTTTTGCAGGCTCTGGTCTACTTATCATAAAGCCTGTGGCACGCACATCCTAAAAAGGCCGTGCGGGTGTCCCGGGACATCAACGCGGTGCCCGTCTGCCCCAATAACGTCGACGTTTACTGGTCCTCGGTTCCCGTTGCTTGGTTACGGTGAGTTTAGGGGGCCTAGGGGAGGGATCCGTTTTTGGGCCTCAAAGGTGACACGGTGAATCAGGGTGATCTTTCTGACATGGGTTTCCTGAGCGTTTTCCTGTAACACTCCTCCCCAAGGCCCCAAACTTTCTTTAAGGAATGCAACTTGGCCATCTTGGGCTAGTGAGGGGATGGAATCCCTTAACGTCTCCCGAGTACTGCTGATGTGTTTGCTGGTGGTTTTGCGGTACCTCAAGTGCAGACAGGATGGTCGAACTGGGAAACAGTGGGAAGCGTCGACAGCTGACAATTTTTACAAGCCAACCTCTCGTCCCTAACCCGAAGGGTGTAGGGTTTGGGAGCAATGAAAGGCTTGGAACCTTCAAGTTGTGTGGTTTCCGATGCTCTCGTGGCAAAGGACTCTGCTGGCGCTGCTCACCAGCCACAATCCTACACCTGAAATCCTAGTTCCCAGACGCTCACCCGGCAAAAACGCCAAATGAAACTGTGTAAACATATGGGTCCTCTTGAAGACAACAAGTATTATAAACCTTCCAATAACCACGGAAAAGGCATTTTTTTGGCCCTAAACCCTACAGCCCGGATGCTGGAGGGGGAAGCCTCTAAAACGAGCGGTTTCCAATAATCAGGGGTACCCTTTTGGGGGTCCCCATACCGAGGATTATAGTATTTGGGGATCTATATTGGGTTCCCCCTATTTTGGGGAAATTACCAGCTTGCCACAAGGAGAGTATGCTGACACTCTTTACCGCCATTACCGGCGGTATGAACTGGGAAGATGCCATGGTGCCGTTGAGGGACACCTGGCCTCAAAGGATTCAGGGTCTGAGCGTTTAGGGTTGGGATTGTTAGGGTTTAGGGTTGAGGTCTTAGGGTGTAGGGACACCTGGCTAGGAAGGATTTAGGCCTCAAAGGATTTAGGGATTTGAGGGTTTGGGTTTAGGGTTTGGGGGTTTAGCGGCCTGAAAGGATTTAGGCGTCAAAGGATTTAGGGATTTAAAGGGTTGGGTTTGAGGTTTTTGTGGGTTAGGGGCAAATTTAGGTTTGGAAGGTTTAGGGTCTTGGGCTTAGGGATTCGGCACCCAGGGTTTGGAGTTTGAAAATTACGGCTTCGGACTTTTAGGGTCTAGGAGTTGGAGCTTATAGTGGATTAAGATTACTTGGGGGCTTCAAGGCAATTGTAGAATCCCAACTAAACCAAAATAGGAGACTCAAGGGGCCGTTAACACGGTCGCAAGTAGAAGTGAAAGTAGGTTGCATCAACCTGGAGGTCCAAGCTCATTCTTGCTTATCATCTTGAATCCTTTCGACCAGCAAGACCAAATTCTTGCATGACGTGTGGGGAACAAAAGATGTTAATCTCAGATCCTGTGAGGAAGTTCCAGGGACCTCTGCAAGCTGGACATTGAGAGATTTCGGGAAGCAAGGTAGGAAGCTGAAGACAAATTTACCCAAAGGGTCCATGTAGCTATATAGTAGCCCGAGTGTTTCCCATATAGCTACTTTAGGGCCCAAGTATATACCATGTACCTACCCGACACCCTAAACCCTAAACCATGATCCACATAGTCATATAGCTACATGGACCCTGTGGGTTTGGAAGTGTGGGCCCCTCGTATGGGGGTCTAGGGCTTAGGGTGCATGAAGCTGTTGAGGATACAGGGCCCATGGCCCCAGAGGAGCCCACATCAGGGGACCTCGCTTGAAATTCAAACTGGACTGGTGTCAGCCCTTAGAGAAGTGTTGATTCCAATTCCGGAGAAAGAGTTCTTCAAAACAATTCCTGTTCCCATGAAGTGATTTAGCCATGGTCTTTGGACTCTTAACTCGCTGTTTGATTTCTACCGCTGGATCCTTTGCTTGCCGTTTTGTTTCCTGCAGGCTTCTGCTACAGAGATCCCACAAGATTATCTCTTGCGTCCCCTTCCTCTCAGAAGTAGCATGGGCCATATGCAAAAGGCTTCCTACCCCTGAAGCAAGATTTGAATAAACGAGCCCGTACACAAACTGTGAACCAATAAGCCCCAAGCCCCAATCCCTAAAGTGGAAGTCCTTAAGGCTACACCATAAAATGCCAGGCCCCAAACCCCTAACATCTTTCAGCTCAGACTATCTCGCCCTTGGCGGCTTCCTGCTTCCTTGGCTGAAGTGTTTTTTTTTGTTTTTTCTCGGGTGCTGATGTGCGGAGTTGTACACACAGGTCTCGGTTGGTTATGAATAGTAGCCTACTGGGAGCTGTACTTACAGCCCACTTACCAATCCCTCACAAGCTCCCGAATAAGGCGAACTGTAGAGCTGCAGCTACAAATCGGTCATAATTATAAGGGTTTAGGGCTCGGGGATTATAATTTCCGTCAATCTCACAAGTCCTACAAACCCTGAAGCATAGGCCCTGAAAAGCTGAACCCCAACATCCAGAAACCTCAGAGGAGCTGTAGTTAAAGGGGGGCTATAAGGGATTATATAGGGGACTATTATAGGGGTTATTACGGGGGATCTTAGGAGTTCAGACAATGGCTCAAATGAAACCTTAGGAAAGCCCCCACAGCGCACCTCCTTGGGTAACAAGAGAGCCACCTCTTGAGAAACCTCAGTGCTGAAGTTTCGTGACATCCCTAAATTCTACAAATCCTAGGTTTGTAGCGTCTAGGGGGTTAGGGTTTAGGGTTTGTAGACAGACAGAGGTCCTGAGGGATGTTGGTCAGTTTTTCTGCGGTGGTTGAGTCAGGCTTTAGGGTTTGAGACACACCAGATGATTATGATTGGTAGGATTTGTGTTGAGTGAGGCTTTAGGAATTTGGCCCTTGGTTTAGCAAAGCTTGAAGTTGCTGCACTCATGCTCCTGCTTTTGTTTGGCAACCCTCTGGTTGGCATTTCCTCGGTTATGGGGAGGTTCTGGGTCTCCCCGCCCACTTAGTTGCAATGCAAGCTTCTTGCCTGCCATGAGCATAGACAGAGAACTCTGCTCTCATTTACGCTGGGGCTGCAAGTAGGCTCCTCTCTGGCAGGCGTGGTGGCCCAATTTTTCGTGTCACATTCCTAGACTCAGTTCGGTCCTCTATAATATACCCTGAATCCTCACTATTATTGACCCTAGGCCCCTATTGAAGGGTACAAGGAGGGTCCTGCTTGTTGGTTGTCAGCAACAGTGCATCCCGTGCAGGGAGGTTCCTGCGTTGCAGTTGCCATTGCTTAACCCTAGGGATCCAAATAGCCCAATGTAGGTAATATTTACAGACTTTGGGGCCCAATGTAGGTATTATTTATATACTTGGATCCCTAGGGTAACATTCTACTGACGAAGTAAAAAAGCATAGGCCCATTCTACATGGAGCGTTGCGCTTCATCTTTTCAACGGATTCTTGTAAACTAGGACCCTCCTTGTACCCTTAAATAGCAATGTATGGTCCCTAAGAGTAGGTATTCAAAGTAGATAGAGGGTAGATGGAGAGTCTAGGAATACTCGTAGATGGCCGAGGTTTCATCTTCTATGTTGCCATTGCAATGTTGGCCGTGGTCAATGTTGCAGTGGCCTCAGTCTGCTCGAAAAAAAAGGGGGCCAGGTGGAAGAGTTAGGGCTCGGCAGGGTTTGAGCTTTAGGATTTAGGGGCGATTTTAAACCCTGAACTAGTCGAAAACCCGGAACCCGAAACACAAGGCTTGTAACCAAGGAGTCTGCATCGAAAGCTCTGACTCCCAAACCCTGAATTTGAGAACGTAGACTGAGCTAGATTGACATCATTTGTTGCAAATCAGGACCTCCATATAGGCAGTGGTCAAAAGGACAATCATCTTCTCTCATCTTTCCCATCCTTGCCATTTTGCTGCTACTACTGCTGCTGCTGTTGTTTTTTTCAGCCACCTGGAGAACAGCACGCATTTGTAATGGTCTTCTGGGTTTGTGGACCCTTTGGATTTATGACGGTGCTTTAACGGTTTCTGTATGGATGCATTGCGGACTTTTTACTGTCTTTGTTTTGAATCCGGGTGTGGCTTCGAACCCTGAATCCTTTTAGAGTTTTAAAGCTTCTTTTGGAGCCCACGCCTCTTTTGGTACCCACAGAGGCCTCGAATCCGGGGCTTTCCATTGCCCAAATGTTTTCGAAGATGCCCTCGCAAACTGTGCGGCTTCAGATCTATGGTATAACCCCCTTAAGGGTCCAAGGACCCAAATAATGGGGTTTTAGGGCCCAAATACCATTAATATTATAATATTTGGGTCCTAAAACCCTCTTATTTGGGTGCTTGGACCCTTATATAGTCCCCATATATCCCTATATATCCCCCTATAACCCCTTTAAAGGGCCACTATTATTTGGGTCCTTGGACCCTTAGGGACCTTTTTGGAAGCCTGAAGGCCATGCTCCGAAACGTACTTTCAAACCTCCACACATCATGTTGCAGTTGCTTCGCGATGTGTTGCAAGGGTTTAGGGTTTAGGGTTTAGGGAGGTTGTTTGGGCGTTTACCGGTGCGCTTGTGGGGATTTATGGTTGTTTGGCTCGTTTCTGCTGGCTATCCAAATCTAGCACAGGCCCATGACAATTGTTGGCGTCCCACTGTCGCATGTTCCGGAGAACTAGAGGCGTTTGCGGAGTCACGGGTGCTCCTGAAATTACAGGCATTTGATGAACCAACTTGCGTTTATGTTCGTTGACTGTACAATGCATGAAACCCCAGACCCTCAACCCTAAAACCCAAGCCCCAAACCCTGAACCCCAAATACCCCAACCTGAACCCTAAACCCTAAACCCCGAATGTGAGTTGCATGCAAAAGCTAACCACCTACGTTTTGAGGTCACTGGTGTTTTCTGCTCAACAGCCATGGAGTCGGCGTCTGCGGATAAGGAGAACAGCTTCAAGCAAATGATATGCCCTTAGGGCTTAGGTTTCAGAGTTACCCGAGCAAGAAGCCCACTGCAGGTCATATTTCTAGACTTTTGGGCCCAATGTAGGTATTATTTGTATACTTGGATCCCTAGGGTGAGTATTTTTATCAAAGTCTAGTGGGTTTAATGTTCAGAGGCAGAAGTTTGAGGATGAAGGGTATTTTGCGAAGGAATTCTCATTTTGGGGGGTTGAGGGGCTTAGGATAGATAGGGATTAAATTGGGGGTATATAGGGATTATGGAAAGGTAAATGGAATCAGGGCTTCAGGGTTTAGGGATTTAGGATTTAGAATTAGAGTATGCGTTGGAGTCGCGTTGGGTGTTTCCAAGATCAGGGCGCGCTGGCTGGAGGATTCCTATAAAGCGTTTGGTGCACTTGTAGAGGATTTCTGTTCCGAGGAGCATTCAGAGAGAGTTGAGTCAGCTAAACCGACTAACGCTTTTGCTCTGTGGCTGTGTGATATGATGAGTGCTAGGGCCTCTGTCCTTTTTTGGGGTTTCCAAACGCGCGCACACAAAGACTTCCTTCTCGCAGGAGATTGCGACTATGAAGCAGCTTCAAAAGAAGAATGCGCAGGCTGGTTCATGATCAATGTCTGTGATACTTCTTTAAGTTTGTTGATTCTTTAAGAAAAAGCAGGGCAGGCTTGTGAATGCGAGGGTTGCCTCTAAGATAGACACTGTGATTGCGGGACATTTTGCAAGTCGGTCATTTGCTGTCTTCGTGTAAGACACGAAGTTTTTAAAGTTGAAGAGTGAGTATGCGCAATTCATCAGAACAAATCACAGGACATAACCTTACCTGGACCTTCAAAGTAAGTGATTTAATGGCACCCTCAAGAGTTGTCAAGAGGCAATTTCTCTACACACTTCGTGGGTCCATGTGTAGGATACTGGCAGCCGCTTGCTTGAATCCACAATCTCGAACTTGCGCATGCAGCAAAGAGACAGCCGTCAGCAGTATCATGCGCAACAGCTTATGCGGGCGCTGTTCACAGCAACCCCTAGTAGGGACCCTAGGATCCATTTTTGATTTGTCCCTAATTATCTCTTGGGTTCCTGAGGGTTCCTTCTGTTGAGAAACTACGTCGTGATGTTAAGGCACGACGTGCTGAGTTTAGGAAAACACTTCAAGTTTCATCAGCACGCCGGGCTTTCTATGACTTCCGTGAAGTAAGGAGAACAAAAGCATGGTCAATGCTACAGTGCAGCCCCTCCAACTAATGCAAAAAAGGTGTGCCTGAGCATCGGACCATGAGGATAGCTCTGAAAGAGTATTTACAGCAGAAAACCTAGCCGGTTAGATTGTACCGCTGAACATCCACGGTTGCACCGCAGCTTTCATCCCGAACCCAAGCCCAAAGTGAAAAAAACCTTCCTTGCACATTTTCAGCTATGGCACTAGGTGGGGTATCCAAAGATTGGGCGTTCCCAAATGTATTGGAATTCTGGTTAGGGCAACTCCCAAACAGGGGGGCTCCCAATTATTGAAACCCGGATGGATCTAGGAGTGGAGATGAGGACCTGCCCAAGAGTCTGTGTTGCGTTCAATTCCTGGGGCGGGAGCTTTTTTGTGATTAAGGTCCCGCCCGCGAGGGTTTAAAAAGACAACAAAAAGCACCGTTTTATAGCGGGGCAATCTATATTGTTAAGGTGGTGGGAAGCGTGATAGTTAACAGGCTGTTACTTGGTTTTGCAAGCGAATGTACAGCTCGCAAGGCAGTGGCAGATTGTTGTTGCAAATATTGTTTCAAGGCACCATGCTTGCAGAGCTACTCCGGAAAGGATCCAACAAAGTTTCCAGGTAGCAGATATCCAAAGGTTCCGAGGACCCAAATAATAGGGCTTTAGGGCCCAAATACTATACTATGACTGGTATCTGGGCCCTAAAACCCTATGATTTGGGTCCTTGGACCCTTATATAGTCCCCATGTATCCCTAGATATATCCCCCTATAACCCCTTTAAAGGGACACTATTATTTGGGTCCTTGGACGCTGAGGGATACTTTGGGCCGCAAAGGATATCAGGATCCCCAACGTGACTTCAGGGATGCTGCTTAGCGGTTTAGGGTTTAGGGTTCAGGGTTTAGGGTTTGGGGTTTGGGTTTAGGGTTTAGGGTTTAGGGTCTAGGGCGGGGTCCCTACCTGAATCACTGAACCCCTAAAGTATGTAGAATGATAGCATTGTTTGGCTGCTTAAGGGTTTACGGCGATTCCTTTACATATTTTTGGGGCTTATCTAAACCTAAATTCCTTAGATCTCTGATCCCTACGCGCTGAAGCCCAGATCCCTGCATCCCTAAACCCTAAGCGCAAGGTCCTTGAGCTCTCAAATCCCTAAACCCCCAGAGACGTGTAGAAACTGACCACAAGCGAAGGTCGCCGACCTCCGCCGCGTCTTCGAGGAAATCGTGGATGTTGAGTCCAACCTTGTAGTGGCCTCACGCGGTTTAGGGTTCAAGGTTTATGCTTGCTGGGTATGGCGGGTAAGGGGAGTGGGGATTAGGGTTTACCTACAGTCTACAGTAAACCCCCAAAGTAGGCAAACATCAAAGATATTTTCGGTTGTTTCCGTGTACTTGGGGCCATTATGTTTAGGCGAAGGGTATAGTTTTTAGGCAACAGATCCTTAAACGCTCCCCCCTTTATCTCCTCATACTCCTCCATAATCCTATATAAATGTACATATATATATATACATATGCTCCGCACGGTGCGCCCAAGGCTTTGAAGGTTACTTATGGCCTAGTTAGGAAAGCATTCAGTACACAGTTACACAGGTACTTATAGTGCGATGACCTCATGGTTTTCATCATGTACAGATATTGTTAGTGTTCACGATCTACTTGCAGTGTCTGCTGGAAGGGCAGCGTCGAAAATAGCTCAGAACAGACGAGCAATAATGCAAAGGGCATGCGGTTACGCCAAAGATTCTACTTGTAGTAGATTGGGGTGTATAGTGGGGACCCATGCTTATAACCCTATAGGGGGTTTGTGATAAGTTCGGTACAAATCTAAAAAAAGGCTGCATATCTCTGCAGTGTGCCGCAAGCCTGGCGACACCTGCGTTGATGTGCAGCGCAGGGCAAGGCCAAATAGGTTCAGCCCTAAACCCTAAACCTTAAACCCCAAACCCCAAACCCTAAACCCTAAGCCCTAAGCCCGAAACCTTAAACTTGGTGACAGTCACGTGTCTCAAACATCGACTTGCGCATGCTATCGATAGGATATCTATGGGACTGGTTGCGTTGGCCATAAATAGCTCTCCTAACCCCCAGGGCCCATGTATCTATATATACATATATATATATATAGATAGGGTCAGGGTTCAGGGCTTGTATAGTATAAACTTAGTGCCCAAAGTGGCTCCCACATAATTACATTAGAGCCCCAAGTATATACTATATAGCTACATGGACCTTCGGGGTAGTCTTTGGCACGATGGCACGATGCACGCTGTCCGTCTTTTGTCTTGTGTGTGTGTGTGTTTTTGTTTTTTTGAGGGGGGTGTGGCTGGATGATTGTCAGTGCAGTCGAGCGTGTTTTGACGTTCGAGGTATTGCCGTGCCTTGAAAAACACGGGCATGGGTTAGGTGGACCCCCCACCCAGTAATAGTGACTATTATGGATAATAAGGAGTATATTAGGGTCCTCTTATATTCCTATTAAACCACTATTACAGGGTGGGGGGTCCTCCTAAGGCATGGATTGGTTGGAGCCTAGCCATGGGCTATAATGGGCTTTTCGCTGCTTTCACAGAGGTTTGGGGCGCATGGCTCTGAAAACTGAAGTCTGCCGCTGTAATTCTGCATAACGTAGTTGGATTAGGTCGGGTTCGGGTTTAGGGTTTCTTGGCTTGACATACAGTGTTTGCATGGGGCCCACCAGCTTGATGGGTTTCTGGATTCAGGGCTTTTGGAAAAGAGATTTCATATTTGGTGGTTTCTTGTTGGCTGGCGTAAGTCCGTGCTTTGCGTTGTGTTAAGCTTTCACAGGTTGTGAAGTGAAGTTGGCCGCATCATGACATCCCTACCCAGAACTTGCCCACCATCCCAAGGCCTAGACAAGAGGCCCGTCAATCCAAAACCTCAAGCGCCAAACGCAGCCCTACCTGCAATTTTACGCCCAAAGCCCATATTATATCCTAGTCCCTGAAGCCTATTGGGAAAGCTGCATCCCCCCCCAAAAAAACAGGATTACTTTCAATATCCAAAAAGTTAGGAAAAGAGAGGGAAGTAGGCCAGAAATATGCCACAGGCTTTTCGGGTAACCCCCCCCAAAATCCCAAACCCTAAACCTTGAGTTCTTTGGGCCCCAAACCCGAAAAGACCCCAAACCCTACAAAACCAAGGTCAACTTGTAAGACATCCTACCGGCAAAGCCATGGTCGACTTGTAAGATACCCTAAACCCTAAAAGCCCCAAACCCTAAACCCTACAAACCCAAGGTCAACTTGCAAAATACACTAAACCCTAAAAACCCTTAAAAGTCCTAAACCCATCTAAACCCTAAGCCCTACAAACCAAGGTCAACTTGCAGGAGTTTCAAAATGCGTTGCTGCTGCCTCGCTTCGCCAACTTCCTGGTGCGGTTGCGTTTGTTGTCTTATAAGGTGTGGGACTGACTTTAGGATTCCAGGTTTGAGGTTTAGGATTTAGGTTTAGGATTTAAGGTTTGGGATTTAGGGTTTAGGATTTGGGGCTTACGATTTCGGGTTTAGGGTTTAGGGTGTAGGATTCAGGCTGCAGGGCTTAGGGCAATCTAAAATCAGGGGTTTCATGCACCCTTTATAAACTAACATGAATTGGGGAAAAGGTTCCCTTGTTGACTGTTATCCGTCTAAAAGAGGTCAAAAATGGAGTTCCATGTCAGTTTGGGGGAAGGTAGGATTCAGCATTCAGGGCCAGAACAAGAACAAATATCAGTCTTGGGAGGGGTAGGTTTGATACCAAAACTGCTTCGCGGCCTTACCATGCCACAATGCCACACTTTCAA
Organism: Symbiodinium pilosum; assembly: GCA_905231905.1. Lineage (NCBI taxonomy): Eukaryota > Dinophyceae > Suessiales > Symbiodiniaceae > Symbiodinium > Symbiodinium pilosum. The sequence continues at coordinate 31,948 of CAJNIZ010044402.1, forward strand.
GATACAAGGTACTGAGGGTCATCTAGGATATGAAATGTGCGCCGTAGTGTTGATTTTTCCAGGGTTCTCTCAACCAAAAAACACCGAAAGCCTTGTGTTTTGCCTGAACCCTGGAGCGTGAAAGTCCTGAGCCCACACAGTACATTCCAAATCCCACACCTACAACCTAAACAAATCACATCCGGTAGCCTGCTGTCATATCCTTTCTGGTGTGGATAGCACTTAAAAGGGGACGTTGTAAGTAGGTCCGAAATGGGGTTAACAGTCCGCTAAGAGGGATTGGCCCGCTTCTAGTCTAACCCCAAATATAGCCTTCCAACAAGTCCCCAGGGCCTCTAACCCAAAGGGTCCATGTAACTATATAGTATATACATAGGGCCCAAAAGGGCGCCCATTTAACTACTTTAGGGCCCAAGTATATACTATATACCTACATGGACCCTTTGGGTAAGTACTGTTTTGTAATGTGCGTACTGAGCTTAGGGGCCCTGCTGACAGGGAAGGCTAGAGGCGTGGAAGCTGGGATTGTCACGCGTTTTGAAGGGGCGTCCCCCCTAGCGGGTGGCATTTTATAGTGACGGATTAAGGGTTGAGAGGCTAAGGGTTAAGGAGCTTGTGTGCGGGCTTGTTCTTGAGAGTGCAGTTTTAGCAAAAGATTAAATATGCCATTGCGGCCGCGTGCGGCGACACTGTCTGGTCTTGCACTCTCCGCGATTTGAAAGATGTTCCCTACACCATGAAGGTTGAGATCAACAAACGTCGGGTCCTTCTGCGGAAATTTTGCGCAGACGAAGACTCTGCAAAGGAAGTATGCCCCGACTTGTGCAAAACCATGATTGGGGCAATGCAAGCTAATCATTGCCCTCCTCCTCAGCGCCTTGCACTTGAAGCTGTGCCTTGCAAGGAGGTTCGCCCTAAGGCAGTGGACGAACACATCAAGGCCGCTGCCAAGTATGGTGAAATTCATCACGTCCACCCTGAAGACCGGAACGCAGCCTCTCAGTGGATTTTGGGACCTTCCTTTACCTCTGGAGTTCACTGCCAGGTCCTGGCGATGCCGCACCTGCAACAACACGGGCAGGCTTAGTTTGCGAGTGCCTCTGTGCGACTTGCCCAACTTGCCTGCCTGCGCCTTGCAGGAGTACTTTACAGTAACAGACGACGATATCTCTCGGGCTTTCCCCAATGCTGTGGCCTGCAAGGTGGACCGCAAACCTGCTGTATACATCACAGCACGCTTTTTCTTCGAGATGGCGCAGAAATTATAAGAATGCTTCAATTCAAGGGAAGTAAGACGGCACATGTGCGCACTCTACTCAGCTAATGCCCTCGCAGCAGCCCTCCAGGATGATTGGCAAAGATGCTCCCCATATTCTGTAGCCTGGCAATTACACGCAGTGCCCGAGGATGCGGTTCTTCGTGCTGTGCTACTCCGTGGCCTTCGAGCGCTGGTTTCAGCCCGAGTGCAGGTCATGCGCAAGCGACAGTTAGTCTATAACGGCAAGGGCATTCGGCTTGATGGGAATTTCCAGCTTGCCAAAATTCTACTGCAGAAGAACGATAAGGGAGAAGCACTGACAGTGGTCCTGGGCATTTGCGGCTTGGACGGCAGCCTTCTCATCCCCTGTGTGTCTCTGACTGCAGAAGCCTGGAAAGACATCAGCTCAGTGCTGGAGCCAATGTTACAGGAGATTCGGGACGTCATGATGCAATGTGGCTACTCTCTGGACGAATCATGGCCCGTGTTCGTATCAACAGACAGCTATGCTAAGCACAAACGCCTTCTCACGGAGCTGGTGGCCAAAGTCTGGGACGCCCAACGGATTGTGCCTGCGCAGGCGACGCCAAAGGCGCCGACCTTCAAAAGGCGAATACTTCCGGCGCAAGCCCACGCTGATGCCACAGTGGTCACTGCTGACCCACAGCACTGCATCATTAAGCTGCGGTTTTTGGTGAGCCCGAGGGCTGCTGATGCCAGCGACTTCACCTTTGATTACATTGATCTTATTCAGCGGCTATCAGCTAAGCCTCAGCCACTTCAACCTCCCCAGCAGGATGTCGTTCTTGAAAGCCGGGTAACATTGACCAAGAAGGCCAAAAAACTCTTGAAGGCAGCAGTGGAGCTTCCCGCGCTCAAATTCGAAGAAACCCAAAAAAACGATGCCAGCCCGTGCCGCAGACCGTCTGCGCGACTGGATACAGCAAGAGAATCCAGCTGAGGCCTCCGAGTGGATGGAGATTTTCAAAGCAAAGCCCTCTCGGGGCACACTGGCAAGAATAGCTCGGCGGCTGGAGACCACTCTCCATGAAACGGCGCAAGCCTATCGATGGGAGTGTATCAAGGACTTTCAGCGGGAAATTTTCCGCTTGCAGAACTGGTATGAGCCCGGGCGGAAAATCTGGGCCCGTCGCCGGGGAATTTGCAGGGGGCACGCGTCCGGCATTTTTCGGCGACAGCGAGGCACTGTCATTAATGCCAAGGCGGCGCCCCATCTGCGAATCATGGCCACGAGGCAGAAGATCCAAGGTCTGTTCAATTGGCGGCAGGTAGCTGCCTTGTTTCACGCTGCCGATGTCCCTATTCCGGGACCGTACCGGTGGAACGCCTTTGGGCTAACTACATCGATTTCTTCCCCAAAGCTGCTCGTGGCCTGGGTCCTGAATGGTGGGGCCTGCTCAATGACATGGGCTATCTGCAGTACAACTGCAGACATTTCAATCATTCGGATTTGCCGCCGTTTGCTCGGGGGGACGTGCTGCTGGCTGAGCGTATTGATAACCTGGTGTCCATTGCTCGGGCAATGCAGCAGGAAGCAGACACACCTTCGGACGTCATGGTCATGTTCCGAAACGCACTTAGCGGTGTTGCCTGACATCAGTCTTGATGACGCTGTGAGTCTTGATGACGCTGTGCGCAAACGGCCTTGCAACCTGCAAGCAAAATGAGTGGAACGTTGCCTGCTGGCAAGAGCTTTGCTGAAGCAACTTGCCCCGCGAAACCATAAGATTAAGGCAGACATGGTCTCACAGGCCATCTTGAGATTGCGCCTGCTGGCATGGATTCTCTTTTGCTTCCTGTTGAAAATCCACTGTCGTGCAGTCTAGGCACGAAGACGCCAGGGCGAGGCAGCGGTCGTGTGCCTCCCTCCGCGCGCAGCTTAGCCTAGTGCCTAATGCTTCTGCTCAGGAGCTTTGCAACAGTTGAACGTCTGATTTAACAGTCGGATACATATACGCGTGTGTGCACCTGTATATACATATGTATATCATGACATGTGTTCGAGTGTCTTACGATTGCAGACATTCCGCACCTTTGATGGACATGCGCATGCCCAAATGACAAAAAAGGTGCCCAGGCAGAATGTACGTCAACGCGACGCTGCTTTGCCAAGGGTTGGGGTGCCGAAAACTGCAGATGCGATGTGCCATTCTTGGGCTTCGAGGCCGATGAGAGCCTTCAAAACACGAAGCCAGCAGCCGTGAATTCCAGTAAGGACGCACAACACGTGGGCGGGTGGGCTTCCGTGTGCATTTTTTGCAAGGGCTCCTGTATCATCTGAAGACTCGTGCGCACGGACCCCAAGAGCCTTGTTCAATTGCTCAATTACGCTGGTCAGTGACCCAACTAATTTGATCCCAGAACACATCCAATGTGAACAAATAATGGCTCCTGCCAGGTGCGCCCTGCTGCAGTGATGACTTCCAGAGCTTGGGACCTCAAGAGCCTCCAGCCCAACCCGCCGACCTCGAGGGCAATCAGCTTCTCTTGAACACGACGAGACGGAAAGTCGTAGCAGATGTCATGTAAGTTGGATGGGAATCCGTTTCACAGCAGCGCAGCCGATATTGCAATGGCGTCGCCGCAGTCAAATTACCAACGTTATGTTCTGCACGCAAGACTGTGGCGCCGCCTATGGTTTCGGGAACTGGGCAAGAGACCAGCCGGCGCAAGCGAGGGAAGTTCACGCCAGGTTGCCGAAAGTCTGCAGGACCCTACCAGGCGCATGTCCGGCGTACCCAGCGCACCCGGCGTACCCGCGCATACCCGGCGTACCCGCGCATACCCGGCGTACCCGGCACATATTTAATACCCGGCGCAATTGGCGCATACCCGGCATACCCAGCGTACCCGCCGCATGCCCGGAGCACCCGCCGCATCCCTGCCGTACCCGGCGCATGCTTGGCGTACCCGGCGCATACCCGGCGTACCCGGCGCGTACCCGGCGCATGCCCGGCGTACCCGGCGGCCCGGCGTACCCGGCGCATACTTGGCGTACCCGGCACATACCCGGCGTACCCCGCGCACACCCGGCGTACTCGGCGCATACAGTGTACCCGGCGCATACCGGCGTCCCCGGCGCATGCTTGGCGTTCCCGGCGCATGCCCGGCGTGCCCGGCGCATACCCGGCATGCCCGGCGCATGCCCGGCGTACCCGGNNCCCGGCGTACCCGGCGCATACCCGGTGCATGCCCCAGTTCACCGGGGCGTGGTTCCGCAGTCGCGCTTGCCCGTCACATTGAAATATGCTGCCTGGTCGTCCCCTGACTGTGACATCCTGTGACACGGTCTACCCATTGACCTTCTTGTTCATGCGCTTCACGTAACTGGCGAAGAACTCTAGGCTGCATGTAGATTACGCTCAAAACCTTGAAAGTTTAACCCCCGAACTCCGAACCCTTACAGTATCCTACGCCCCAGGTCCTTCAATCCTAGCTCGGGGGGTCTCATTCCCAAATATTCTAGCCCTGGAGCTCTCAACCCTAAACCCTTAAAGTCTTGAACCCCGAGCCCTTGAGCCGCAAACCTCAGTATTCCTCAGACCATGGGGACCCTCCTAGAGAATTCAATTGTAGGGGTTTAGGGGTTAAGGGTTTTAGGGTTTAGGGTTTAGGGAGGATTCAAGCAATGGAACCCCCAAACAGATACCACGCGCTTTCCCTGTTTTGGGGTCTGGAGTCTGGGGTATGAAAATACAAACCGCATGACCTTAGTATACTGCATTACTATTATTCCCTAGCTTTAGCGTACCGGGGGTCATACAGGAATTTGAGGATCCACCGTTGGGGGACTATTGGGAGGTTCATTTCTTGGATTCTCAGCCGGCCTGGGTATGGAGGAGTCCATGGGAATTTCCACGGAAGACATTGCCATCCTCTTCACGGTCATGGACTCCGACAGGACCGAAAGGTTTGGGCTGAACTTCTGGGAAATCGGAATCAGGATTACCTGGACCCCAAAGTATGTAGAATCATGGCCTGTTGTACATTGTTTGGTGGGTGTTTAGCCATGCTTCTGCTATTCATTTTTGTGGTCCAGGCAGGGGCTTAAAGGTTTAGGGTTTAGGGTTTCGGGTTGTCTGGATCTGGAAACAGGGACTGATTCAAGGTTCGTGCTCGAGACCCAGTTGGCAAGAATCAATGTCAACTTTATTTTTATTTCCTGCAACTGTGTACCACAGTTCAGTTGCAGTCAATCAATATTTCCACATAGCATCCAGGGAAATTTTAGGGATTAGGAACATAACGCTTGTCCCAGTCCTTGTGGAAGTATGGCTAGTTAGGCCCCGATATTCCCGGGGAAAGATTGACCCTACACCTTGAAGCACAGCTTACATCCTTCGGTCAAACCGTGCGTTAATTTTTTCGCTACTACACAGATGAGGGTGTAAGGCTTTGGGCTTCCAAGAATCTTAGTAGCATGTCGAACTTGGGGTTAAGATTTCAGGTCTAGGGGGTAGAGTTGAATTTAGGGCCGTGAGTCGGACAACTGGTTTAGGGTTTAGGGTTTCGCCTAGGGCCTATCAACAATTCAGAACTGGAAGGCTAGCGGTACGGGAATTCACGATAATGAGTGAGGTCCTAGTAAGGTTAATGGCCTGAGGCTAAGGAATGTAAATCGTGGCTGCAACGTGGGAGTCGTCTTTATGATGAAAATGTTTGGATTACCCCAAGCCCCATAAGAATGACCATAAACCCTGCACCCCTGTTATAGTCACATACTAATCATAAGGTCCTTTTTTTGGGATTGGCGTCACCAAAATCCTCTTATTACTCTGCGTAGGTGGATTACATTCGGAGAAAACCCAAGGCCACCATGTTTGATCCCTAAACTCTATACCCTAAACCTGAAACTCTAAATCCTAAACTCTACCCTAAATCCTATACCCTTAGCCCTTAAATGCAAAGCCCTAAACCGCGGTGGGACCCACCAAAAATGCTGTCACAATCCCCATACGTACCCAGCCTCCCCCTTTTGAGAACCTACCCCCTTCGAGAGCCTTTCGAGCTCAGGTATCATTGCAGGGTTACACAGCCCTAAGGGTCCAAGTACCCAATAATTAGGTACTTAGGTATTGGGTAATAGTATTTATACTGCAAGTATTGAGTAGGTATATGGTTATTGGGTACTTGGACCCTTAGACACAGGGTTGTCTAGGAGCATGTGAGCTATATAGTCTAAACTCCTTAAAGGGGTTTTATATAGGGGATTTTATAGGGGACTACTATAGGGGTTATTAAGGGGGATAGTAGGAGTTTAGACTATAGCTCATGTAGGGTGTAGGGTTTAGTGGAATCACGTGGGGCCTTAAGACGAGGGCTCGCTCTTTGAGGGCTGAGGGTGATACAGCCATATGAGCCATAGCCTAAACTCCTTAAAGGGGGTTATATAGGGGATTATGTAGGGGACTACTATAGGGGCTATTAAGGGGGATACTGGGTGTTTAGACTATGGCTCATATTTTTAGGGCCTAAACCCCTGTACCCTAGGCCTTTGATGCTAAAGCTCGGACTCGACACTCTACACACCCAACATCACAAGAGGGTAAACCTATGGAGCCCATAGAGAAGACTGCAAAACCTTCCAACATCGTTTGGGAGTTCCTCAAAGTCATCCCTACATCTTGCCTAAAGGGATATCCCCAAGCCAGATGTATCCATAAGGTCCTTTCGTTATGAGCCCGGGCGCTTTGTAGTGAATGGAGGAATGAAGCCCTGGAATAGTCTCTATTACATCCCGTTAGCCCTATAACCCACCCTTGTTCACTTGCTAGCCAGGCGTATAGGGTTTAGGGTTTCGGGTAACCCTAAACCCTAAACCTGAAACCCTGAAAGACTGCAGCATGTTCAATTCCGTCGTTCTTTTCGTGCGAAGCACATGGGAGAATGTCCAGGAGTGGCCTGATCGATTTGGACGAATTTGTCCAGGCCTGCTATGTCGGTTTACTACGTTAAGGGTTTAGGGGTTTAGGGCTTAAGATTCACGGTTCAGGGTTTAGGGTTTTGGGTTTAAGATTCAGGGATTTGGGCTTACGGTTTAGGATTCAGGGTTTTGGGCTTAGGAATTAAGATTCAGGGTTATCCAGGGTAGGCTTTCAGGGACCCAATGGCTGCTGAGCATTTAGGGGGGTAAGAGTACTTGGATGGCAGGGTTTTTATGGAATCTTTTTGGAGGGCGGTGCAGGGGGGGCGGGGGGGTGGGTAATAGGGGGTGTTAGGGTTTAGGGTGTCAGTGAGACTTGAATTAAACAGGTAGGTCAATCAGGGGATATTTGGGGGTCACTGTCTGGCTTATGGGGGTTATAAGTGTACTTACTGAGCCCGCCCAACCCTAAACCCTAGAGGCTCAACCCTAAACCGTAAACTTACTAAGTCGCCCTGACCCTAAACCCTAAAACCTAGACTCTATACTTACTGGGTCGCCCTGACCCTCCAAGTACGTGCTTGTAGTGCAGATTTGGGGGGGGAGACTGTGATCCTCGAGCAGTAGGAGCCCCGAGATTCCTTTCACGATTCTGAGGCAGCTTCAGACGAAGTGCCGGTAAGACAGGGCTCGATTGTATATAGGTCTGGGTTTAGGATTTCGTGAATTGTTTAGGCAGGGTTCAGGGTTCAGGGTTTAGGGCTTATGGTGGAGAATCGAACGTAAAAGAACATGGAACGCAAGAGATGCAAAGTGGGTTTCCGTAGGGGCTTCAGAGGTAAACTTACCAATGTTATGGTCCCAGATTCCCTTTAGGACTATGTTATGAACTACCTAAAATAATTAGACCTTCGCATGATATTGCCAGTTGCTTAGGCGATTATAGTAACGTTTTCATTGAGCCTTGGTGGCGAAGGGTGATATTATACTGTACTTATAAGAAGACCTACCGCTGAACTCGACGCGAACACCCATGAAAACTAAGCCCGTCGAACCCGAAACCTTCAACCCCTCATATGCTAAAGCCATCAAATCCTGAACCATTACTATCCAACTGCATGCATGCGGGTAAAACCTCAACGCTAAACTGTCGAGACCTCTGGGTGACAGAGGCATTTGCAACCCTAAGCGTGGAACCCGACAAGCCGCAAGGGATGTTTGCAGCTGCATGGGCCTGCCAAGAGCAGCTTGGCGTGTAATATGACTGAGCAGGGGTAGGTTGGAACATATATTTTCAAGAACTGTGTTATACTTAATCAGTACATAGTCCCTGAATCATGGACACGTGGTTTCTGTAGGGCCCGGACCTACGCTAGTTGGTGACGCGCGCTCACATCACTTGGCGATTTGGGCCTGTTTAGTGCTGTTTTAGTGCTTGTTCATGGTTTTCCGCCTTTCCGCTGGGCTCCGAGAGCATAAGGTTACCAACGAATCCATGCCCAGGCCATAATAGCTTTCGTGTTTTGAGAGCATGCGGTTACCAGTGCATCCATGCCCCAACCATGGCAACGTGCGTGTTTCGAGAGCATACGGTTACCAGAGCATCCATGCCCCAGCCATAATAACGTTCGTGTTTCGAGAGTATGCGGTTACCAGTGCATCCATGCCCAAATGTGATAACTTTTTTTCTGATGCTTGTCTAGCTGAGGCGACATGTTAGGTTGTGTATTTTCCTGCCTGCGCGGCTTTGCGTGAAGCTCGAAGGTCATTTTCCTGAACCCTCAACCCTTTCCCCTAAGCCCTGCACCCTTAAGCCAACACCGTTGCTCGCTGCCTTATGCTGATGCTCTCGGGTAAAAGAGCTTTGGACGCTACACGTTTTAGACCACATCCTGTAGCCTCCGTATGTCTCAACCAGATATCTTTGAATCATTTTCTTTCTTGCTTTCCTGGGAGTGGCTTCTTCCGTGTACAGCTTTCATGATGGGGTTGGATGCCATGGGCATCTTCTGGGCACCGATCACCGCTGAGGAGCAGCGTCCAACAATGAAAAATTATTGTATTTTTCTAAGAAACACCATGAGGAATGCAAGCTGCACACGCTACTCCCGAACCGTAAACCCTTGTGAGTAGTAGCATGCTTGGCAGGAGTTGCAGGCAAGCAGTGATGCGCCTTATGTTCTTCTGGAGTTTGTGCAAGCTCTGGCACGGATATGACGCCGGTGGACATATTTGCTGCTCCACGGGATTTCGATTCGATCTTCTGTGCACAGATGATGTTTACTGCATCAAACATTGTTGTTTGTAGGAGGGCTTGCAGTTCTTGCGCGTGAAGCATGAGAGGAGTTTTCCGTGAGCTCGACGGTTGGAAGTAGCAGTGAGCCTCGGACGGCCGAAGGCTACTCGACTTCGGTCGAGGACGCCTGGTGTTAAGCTCTGAGGCCTTGCGAGTTTTCTTGCAGCTCTGTCCAGATCTCTGGCTGCGCTTGGCAGGACAGCCGGAAGTTTCTTCGGACATGGAGGTAGAAGGCTCTGCAAGTTGTGGAGACTCGTCTCTGCTGGAGGAAAGGCGTTCGGTGTCTTCTGAGGACACCTCTTGCGCACGCAGGTTTGACAGCTTCCTTTTTCCGCTCGCACTTGCTACTCCTGTCTTTTGCGCCACGATCTCGCTTGCAAGCCCTCCGGCCTTTCCAAAAAAGCTGGAATCCAGATGATTGATAGGTCTTGGCAAAGCCTGGAGAGCTTTGCCCCGAAGACCTTAACACGCCGGGCTGGCAACCCGAAGCCTGTGCAAGCCCTGTACATGTGGTCCTGGCGCAGGATTTTTGGCGAGGTCAGCAGGCCTTGCTTCCTGCGTGCCTTGGCACAGCTGAGCCGCAAGGGAAAGTAATGTGAAATCTACCTTGGAGAACATGATCCAGCTGTGCGTTTCCGATGTCCTCGCGCAGCAGTGCCCTGCGTCAGGCCAAATTTTGAGTACATCTCACTCCACAAAACGCACATGATCGTGAAAAAAGGACACTCGTTTTCAGGGCTCCGCACTACCCCGCTTGGCGGCTGAAATCGCGCTACCTCAGTTTCGTGCACTTTACATTTGGGCACTCTGAAGCAACAAGCGCTCTAAGCGCACGTGACCTAGTTGGGCTCACGGGTCTTGGCTTGCAACTTCCTGGGTTCATTCTTGGTGCATAAGTATATGAACTCATGTACGTATATGCATTTACGTATGTAAAAGTTCTAGGGGTTAGAGGTAGGATCTCGTTCGGGGCTTTAGTGGGCATACGAGGAAAACTGCGCGACCTTTGAACATACTGATGAGTGCAGATACGCGGCGCCCATGTCGATGCTCCAACATTTTGGGATCCAGTTTGTTGGGCCCTAAACCTTAAACTTAGGAAATAAAGGTTACTCTAAGGGGTATATACATGCCATGGCCGAATCGATTCGATCGACATCGATCTATCGNNAGCGATCTACGGCGATCCTCCGATTTCCCACCTCCCACCTCCCACCCTCCCACTTGGGAGGGTGGGGTGGGAGGTGGGAGATGGGAGGGCTACGGTAACGGGCAAGTTCGATTCGATCGATTCGATCGTCGATCCGATTCGATGCCGGTGTTTGCGGTTGGTTGGCTGGACATGATATAGGAGGACCTTCTTTCTGCCAATTCCCACAGAGCGTAAGAACCCATGGGCTTTAGGATTTAAGGCTCGGGGTGTCTTGCTTTCAGAGTTAAGCCTTGGGTTTAGGTTTTAGGGCTTAGGATTCAGGACTTAGGGCTCAGGGTTGAGGTTCGAAGGTGAAGACAAGGCATATCAGCATATTGGGCTATCTGGGTTAGTCTCACATGGCCAGTGGTAGAGGGCCAAGAAAGTGGGGCGCCACTTTCCTTCAACCCTCAGCCCTGAACCCTAAACCGGGCTGACATCCAACCCACAAACTATGTTCGCCATGATTGCCCTGAGGCTAACTTTGTAGTTCCAAGATGACTGTAGCCTACTTGCAACTCGGTTTAGGGCTTAGGATTTAGGATGTATAGTACCCCTGAAGTAGAGAGAATATGGCTTTGGGATGCTTTGGGGTATATTATCATAAGATCCCCATATACCCCATATTCTATCTACTTAAGGGGGACTATGTATTCTAACCATGGCCCTCTAAGCCCCCTAACATGCTTATAGTTGGTTATAGCTGCATGTACATTCATGCTTGGGGTACCCAGGTCTGTCTAGACCCTAAACTGAAACCCTACACCGGAAAACTTTGGAGCCTAAACCCTAAATCGCTGGAAGTCCTAGCAACTCCTCCAACCAAGCACTTGGTTTAGGGCTTAGGGCTCAGGATTTAGGGTGCGGAGTACTTGGGATTTGCGCAAGTTTGGGGGAGGTGTATGAATATTGAGTACTGGGAATTCCTAGGATGAGGGACGTGCTGCAGAGGTTTGCAAATCGCCAAAATGAGCTTCGAAAACAAGATCACCAGGCCGCAGGACACAGCAAAAGTTAAAGGCTTCAGGGTTCAGGATGAAGGCTGGGCAAGTTAGTTTAAAGCGCCCTCACCCGACCTTATCCTCAATGATGGTTTGTATAGGGGATACTACCAAGATTTCCTTACGTTGGGAAGCGAAATTATCTTAAATAACCCTGTGAAGGCTTTAAGGCTGCATTCTTAAAGGCTTTCAGTTTGCACGTTTTAGGGTTTAGGGTTTGACCTTCTAGCAGGAATTGACTGGTACAAAGACCAAGATTACCAACCGCAAGGGTAGACAGGACAACTCCCTGCCTTTTGAAGCCTTGGGACTTTAGACTTGCAGGCTTTCAGCTGGGGGGCTTTGTTTGCTCGGCTTGCGGCCTCCGATTTTAAAGTTGTGGTTTTGTGGGTCCTTGCTTAGGATTTAGGATTAAGGCTGAGGGCTCGAGGTTAAGGGTTACAACAGTCCAATCTTTCCTTCTGCGTTCCTCCGTGCGACCTCATGCTTCATGAAGGATGGAGAAGAGCTACATGTCAACAACAGGCTCCTCATTGAAGAAAGCAGCCCTCCCCAAACATACGGGTGTTTGATTGTCTTGAGCAAGGAAACTGACACTTCCAAAAGAACAGCAGGCAGGATATTGGTTCGCTCCCTAAACTTCCCGAGGCTGTATACCCTATTGCCTTGGGGCGTATGGAACCCCACGATACTGTAAGGAGAGTTGGTAAGTCCCAAGCACCTCAAGTCTTACTAGCTCTTCGGCAGCCATACCCAGGAAGCACCTGCCCCTTACGTAAAGGAATCTCCCTTGCATCAAGACCCTGATCCACGTACCTAAAACCCCAAACCCTAAACATCCTTTTTGGGCTTCCTAGAAAGTCCTATCTACAACGACCATAAACTCTCAACCCTAAACCCTAAACCAAGCAGGCAAGCGATCAAAGCTATCGGCGGTGCAATGGTCGAGCTGAGAGAACAGCTCGATGAGAAGCTCGATGCCTTGTGTAGTCGTATCACCCGTTTTTGCATCTGAGCCCAGGGATTAGGGTTCTTGAGGCTTAGGGTTTAGGGTTTAGGGCTTTTGCAGCTTTAAAGCTTGAGTTTGATGTATAAAGGTTAGGTTTAGATTAGGTTTTAAGGTAAAAGTGGGTATTAGAGTTTAGGGCTGTGAGTAGTGTTTTACTTGGGGATACTGTCATCCCGAATATGGAGTAAGCGAACGTCCTCCTGTGGGGTATAGTATTCTTGAAGACGAGTATGATCTTATTTTGTTCAACCACCAAAAGCACTTCTCAGGTCTTGAAGTCATGGTGTTTGAGGTTCAGGCAAGTGGGACTTCTATCTAGAGATGCCTCATACTTGAAAGAAAGGCAAATACGCCAGTGTTCTTGTTTCATTAAATCACTTAGGAAGCTCAGAAAAATTGTTGTTATGCAGACAGTTTAAGTAGGCTCGATTCTCCTAAGCCCGAAGCCCTAAATCATAAAAACCCTGAAGCTTCAAGCAAGCGTCGCTGGCTACCCATGTCCCTTGGGCCATCCACCCAAAGTGGGGGAGATGTTCTGCCAGGTGGTTTAGGTTTTAGGGCTTATGGGTCACCAGGTGAGCCATAGCCTAAACTCCTTAAAGGGTGTTGGATGGAGAGTAAAATAGGGTACCTGTTATAGGGCTTATAAAAGGGCATACTAGGACTATAGCTCAGGTTGTGCCAAGTGACTATCAGCCATTTTTTGGAGGTAGAGGACATGAAAAGAGATTCAAGGCTTCCAGGCATACCTAGAAGTCCTGCGGGCATACTTGCTTTCAAACAACGTGTTCCAGGGCCCACCAGGGTTGGGTTTTGAAGATGGCCATGGTGCGTGGCAGCAGGTGTCTCGCTCATAAGTGAAGGTCTCCGACAGCCCTCCCCAAACCCTGAACCTCAAACCTTGCAAAAGCCTGCGGAGTCAACAAAAAGCCAAGCTCTAGATCCTGAGCTCCAAACCCTGAATCCCTCATGATTCAGTCTTGAAAGCCCGAGACGAAGGCGCACTGGAAGAAGCAAAGGGCTTCAGGGTAGAAATTTGCCATTCTAAGTAACCTGCCCACCCCCATCGATACCCTCAACACCTGCTATTCTAAACCCTAAACCCTTTGCCTTCTACCTGTATATGAGGGTTTCCCAAAAGTAGGGGTATCTTTTTGGAGGTCCCCATAACAAGGACTATAGTATTTTGGGGTCTATATTGGGGTGCCCTAATTATGGGAAACTACCATATAATTAAAGTATGCATTACCCGTGAGGTAGGGAGGTTAATGGTTCGCGGGAGGTGATTGGCGGCTCGGCAGTCAGCCCCTAAATGCCAGACCTCAAACCCTTTACCCTAAGCCCTTAACCGCAGTTGGGTATATACGAAAATGCGGCCGAGTTGGGCCTTGATTAACCCCCTGGGCTCCAAATAGCCCAAAGGATCCCAAAGGTATTCTTTACTGACTTCGAAGGTGTTTAGGGTTTAGGATTAGGGGTTTAGGGTTTAGGATTAAGGGTTTAGGATTAAGGGTTTAGGGTTTAGGGTTCCAGGAGCCTCCTTGTAATCTCAGTTAGGGGTATATGTGGGATATAGAGGGTATCTGCAGGGTCCAGGTTAGACTAGGCAAATCAGTACTATTTCTAGATTGCAAAGCCCCAAAAGGTAGTAGAGTACAGACTTTTCAAAACCAACGCAGATGTTGCTTAGAGCTTTGGAACAGCAGGAATCCTAAACAAACCCTAAACCCTAAACTCGTTGGGTCAGCTTCGGCTAATGCTGCAGCGATCTCTTAGCTGATGACGTTTGAAAAGCTCCGCCCCCAAGGCTCCAAGCAGCGGTGTGGTTTAGGGTTTAGGGTTTCACGATTCAAGTTTTTAGGGTTTAGGTTTTAGGGTTCAGGGTTCAGGGTGTTTCCTGCATAGAAAGCACTTAGAGGTTCAGGGGCAGTTAGATGTAGGTGTCTGCCCTGTGATCGACTTTGGATGTTGACACCCCGAATTATGACTAGTCTTCTGTGAACTTCCAGGGCTACATCCGATACTGGTACTTTCAGCTTTTACTTGGAGCCTCCGGGAGAAAAAATCCATTGGATGTCCGCATCCATCCCGTTTTGTGGGATTCCTGGGCATGGATCTTCAAAACTTGCCCCAAATTTGGTTCAAATGGTCTATGTAGGTATATGACGCTATCTGGTGTATATATAGGGCCCCAAAAATTTCCCATATGCCTACCTTAAGGCCCAAGTGTACACCATATAGTTACATGGACCCTTTGGGTCTATGTTAATTTTCAGTCCTTTTTATGTTACCCAGATGGCCATGTACTATTTTTCTTGGCAGGATGGTTTCTGGCATTGGTGCGTAGCCAAGACGGGTCATAAAACCACAGCTAAATCACGGGCATGGGGGGAACAGTTTAGGCCTTCTACATATGAGCCATAGTCTAAACTCCTGAAAGGGGGTTATGTANNATGAGCTACTGTCAATATCAGTCTTGCCAAGGGCCCATTATCAGTGAACATGCGGGTCCGTCTTGTTGTTTAGTGTAGTTCCCAACATATTTCTCAATAAGGAACCAATGTCCATTGGGAGTTCTGAAGGCGTGCTCGGATGAGGTGATCAACTGTGAACTACAGCACCTGGACCCTGGATGTCCAACTTGTCCTGGAATAAACATGCAAGCATCGAGGACAGAACCCAAAACAGGAAGGTCATACAGGGCCCAGGTGTATATTCATAATGAAAAGTGTTGTTAGCCATCGTAAACAGGCCCACTTCTGATTTGTAGCTCGACTTGCGCTTCTGGAGTCAACCCGTTAGGCCCACCCATTTCTACTCTGCATCCTTGTTTAAAGCAAATTCCCTAAACCTTAAATCTCCAAAACTTAAAGCCTAAACAATCCCTAAATCCTCAAGCCTAGCCCTTCAAGCCCAGTTGCTTGCATAACGGGTTGCGGGTCCTCAGCTCCAGTATAACTAGGTCGTCTTTGGAAAGGTTTTTCAAAAGGTTGATACCTTAAAGGGTCATAAGGAGCACATCGTTGGGTGTTTCGGTCTAATCACCATAAGGAACCTGTAATAAGCAGGCTCTCCCACCCACCTCTTGTCCTTAACAATGAATATATTCCACTAATATTCACGTCTCTTGCCCAGTGGTGCGACAAGTTTGCAGCGATCACCGTGGTAGAACAACATTTTTCATTTGGGTCATAGAGCAACCCACAAACATTTAAAATCTTTTTTTTTTTTTTTTTTCCGGGTCTAGGGGGGGTTACATGCTGCTACAGGAACTGCGAAAAACAATCCTTTCTATCGGTAGCTAGGCTTCTTGGGTAATGAATCTCATCAGGGTAATGCGTTTCTGAAGAGGCTGCCCAGGAATCCACATTGCACAGCATGTTGCCAAAACTATGCATCGCGCAATGCAGTGCCGTGCAGCCGCAAAAACGACGAGATTTCGCCACTAAGACTCCATGACATGATTCTTGCTATCTAGTGTGGGCTTAGCAAAAATTGATTTCTGAGCAAGATAGCTGGCTTGGTTTGCTGTAGGCTTCCCTGCCTTCAATCCTTGTCTTTGGGAAAACCTTATGCCATGATGGAGGACCCTACAGTTTTAAGCGCCCAGGTAATAGTGCTTTTGCTCTCGCAATACAAAAGACACGGGATGGTTTTTTTTGTGGTTCAAACTAGGATTTGGGTAGTTGGAACTCTAACTTAGGAACACACCTTATTATGCGGATCCTCTACCCTGCAAACTCCTGACAACCGACCAGAGGCTGCAAACATCTTCTGGGCAAAGGGCAAAGCTTGAAGTCGTGGCATTCTACGGAGGTTTGGCAACCAGTGCCTGGACAAATGATCACTTGTGACGTTTCGGACTTTTTTTTGGAAGGTGACCGCCCAGTGGTTTGAATTGTTTCTTTGCTGATGGGCATTGAGACGACGAAAACGCCCCCCACAAGGATGACCTTGGCATCGTCGTCGGTTGTGCTCCGCCCCAAAACGGGACCTTTCATGTCAGGAAACACACATAGTGCGCGGCAATTGGGTGGTGAAGATTTTGAACCAATCCTCGACTTCTTGGTGTGTAGTAAGGAATGGGATAATGGTTTTGATCGGGAAATATGAGGGATTACACAAGGACTACTAAAGCAACAGTTCCTTCATTCCCTACACGCCAGGTAGTACAATAAGCAGGTACGCTTCCATGGAGCAGCAATGCTCAATGTTGGGCCAGAATAATTCGAGTAGGGTGTTCGTGTCCATGGTTTTGCAGGGGCAATAAAAGGAGAACTAGCCCAATCACTCAGACTTCGCCATTCTACTTGATGCCTAGTAGGGAACCAGTGGATAGACCTAAATTAGCTTTACATACTCTGGCGCACTAATCTTGAAATCATACCTTCAGCGGGCCACTGAGCCTCCTAAACATTCCTTATGGGGCATTCCCCCGTTTTGGGGTTCAAGGTTTAGGATTTGTGAGGGTGTCAGTCAACTGTCCGAAGGTGTTGAGCATCCGACTTTTGCCGCGTTGGTCAAGTTGCTAGCTGCTAGCGTGGGGTGTCACCAGGTGGGCACCCTTACATAACGCTTAGATGATGCTGTTATGGGGACTCCTAGGAGTATGTAAGAGCTATGTAATGCTTACTTGCGGCATTCTATTCACCTGACACTTCCTTAGAGAGGAAAGCCCGTATCAGATCCTACCCACGTCCTGACATCAACTTCCGACCCGGCTCACATACTTCGGAGACACAATCCTGGTAGGATATTGAAGTTTGGGCAAGGGGACATCCTTCAACTAGATATCTTTTCCTGGTTCGAAACTTCAAGTCCTCAACGCGCCCGACGTGGCTGCCAAAGTAAGTCAATTGATGGCATTTTCCCAAAACAAGGGGACCCCAATGTAGACCCCAAACTATCATAGTCCTTATTATGGGGACCCCCAAAATGTTACCCGTAATTTTGGGAAACTCCCTAATGTAGGGTTCCAAGCCGTGTATATGCCGCAAGCCACACTTTCATGAATCCTGCACCCTAGATCCGGAAGCATCAAACCAAAAATCTTATTCCGCGCTTGTAGAATACCATTTCTTGGTCATGGTGGGTCTGCGCAAGCACCAGACAGATGTGTCCGGCGCTCGAATTATGGAGCAGGTGATTGAAGGGCCCCGCCTTTTTTGTTGAATTTATTGGATGCTCAGGAGGTCATAGGAATTTGGTCACTTATAGGGTTCTGGGCCTTATTTCTGTATCACCGATGGGGATGTGCAATGCTTTTGGGAGCATGCGTTTCATCATCTAACCATAACAGACTACGTTTTTTTTCCTCTACAGGAATACGGGTGAAGGCTGCAGGGATTTATAGGGTAGCAGGAACTTAATTATTGCCTCCCCCAAGCATCCGGGCTTGCTCCGGCTACAAGACTCCATAGACGACCATGCCTGAAGTACCTGCACCCTGGGGTTCTACACTTATGAATATTGCACACCTTGGACCCCCAAATCAATAAGTAGATAGGGTTATTTGGAGCTTGCCGCCAGCTCCAGAAATACGCAAAGGCTCTTCCGAAACATCTGCGTCTTCCAGTTCTACTTCAGGTGACCATTCCATAAACCGCGGCTCCACGTATGTTTTGCAAAGGAAGGAAGGGAGGAATCAACTTCTTCGCGAACACATGGCAAAAGTCTACGTGTAGTTCGTACATAAACCCCTGTCCAGGATTGTCCATTCGGCACTTAGGGTCTGGGCAAATTATAGCGAGGTCACCCGAGGTCACCCGAGGTCACCCGAAA